>KN483100.1:3114-22077 GCA_000787095.1 Periophthalmodon schlosseri | reverse complement strand
CCGCGTTTAAAGGTTCTTTTATTCCCCCCCCCCCCCAAATAAATAAATAAATAAATATAAAAACCCCTCAAATCCACTCCTGCGACCTGCACTGCCTCTATATCTACCTCCACATAGGGAGGATTCAGGCTGGCAGGAGCAGATAAGACTAGCATAGCGCTACAAGTCAAGTGTGGCCACAGTCAGTGAAAACGGATACATACATCTGTACTTAGAAGAAAAAGAGCCTGGACAAGCAACAGGAAATAAAGGGACAAGAATGAAAGTGGAAGGTGCTCATGATATTATTGTGAATATTTACTTCCCAGCATGCAGCATTCTCAGTGTAGAGCCGGGTGCGCCAAACTTTAAAGATAACTTTACCGGTGGAGAGTCCATATACGTTATTGCTTTATCGGGGATTTTCCGCAGAATGGCATTAAACTTATCTCCACGGGGACAAGCAGGTGACACCATTAGGCCAAATTACGGGTCAGATCTGTGGAGAGCAATAAAAACCACCTGAAACCACCTGAATATACTCCAAGGTAGATATATTTAATGCCATACTGTGGGACATTCCAGGCAAAGCAATGATATCTCCATGGAGACAACAGATGGCAGACCGTCCACCAGAAACATTACATAGTGCATCTTTGAGTACCAAGTGTTTATTTCCCTTTTATGCTTGTTTTTGCCGTTTATCAAAGCCAGCATTTGATCATGAATGTCTTAATCTCATGTACAGGTATAGCTCAGTGTGGAAGCATCAGGAAACCGGATTTGTTTCATCAGAGGAGCGATCAAACAGAGCTGGGTTTGGCTTTGTAGATGAAGGAGAAGCCACAGGTAAAATGTGATTCTGGCAGAAGAAGTTTGAGCAATGAACCCTGCATTCCACCTTAAGAGAGGGGCATTCCACCTTAAGAGAGGGGCACGGAACAAAGAGGACCCTGTTGTACACGGCTTCAAAGAACAGCAGTAATGACACATAAGCAGAGGTGGTAAAGATAAAACTGTAATCATGTCTGTTTAATCTATATGGTTGTGTAAAAAGATAAATGACTGAATCAAAGTGCACTACAGTAGCAATTCCACTATATAAAAGTGCATTTGCAGTTTGCATTTTCATTTGTTGTTCTGTTCTCCTCAGTAAATGCTTTGTAGTCTAGGTAATTTGAGCTGAAAATGACTTTAAAAACAGGACGGGTGGAGGACTCTCACCTTATGAATTTAGTTGATAGAATTGCATCTTATATAAATGCACAATAAAAGACACACTTTAGTCTGTTTGTAAAAGTACATTTGGTTAGTACAGTATGTGGATGGGGTGAACAGTGTGGCTGCAGCTACCAGTTGTAGTAGTAGTACCAATTGTAGTACCAGTTGTAGACTAGTCAGTGATTCATTTTTTCAATTAGTAGTTAGTAGTTAGTAACTGATTATTTCTATTACGTTTTTAAGGCAAATAATGTTTGAAAAATAGTGACTGAAGGCAGAGAATATTTACAAATAAAGTGTATTATTGATGAAAATTTGAAAATAATTGTTTGGACATTTTGACTTCATAATAAGACTGGTATTTATTGACATAAGATATCTATGTGTTTTAGGTTGTTTTCACACTGCCACTAGTTGGGTCGAAAAAAAAAAAAAAGAAAAAAAGAGAGTGGTGCGCTTGGGCCAGTGTGAACCCAACAGTCACATTCTGGAGCGCAGTAAACGGCCGGTTCAGGAGCGCTTGAAGCAGGAGGCCTCAGAGAGGCTCCACCCGCACTCTTCAGTGGGGCGAGTGCGGCCTGAACACAGCCGACCTAGGCAGTCCGCTGTGCTTAGAATTGGGTAAAATGAGCATGGATCATGTATGTTTGTATGATTGGGCGCTGCAGAGCTGCTGTACGTCTAACGAGGCAATTTGGATCAGCTTAATATGAGAGACAGTCTCTGCCTGGGTCTGCGCAGGTGAGCCTGGGTCTGTCTGTGTGTCGTTCCAAAGGCTTTTTCTCCTCCACCACCAACAGTCCTCACAGTATTTAGTCACAGGTGAAAGAAAAGACCGCTATCGGGGCATCGAGCGTGAGCGCGTATTCACAGGGCTCTGTCCACTTGAAGTGCGTTGTCATGGAAATAAGTTCGGCAATTAGCTGCTGGACTCTCACGCGGCTCATGGTGCGTGTTTGGGGTGAATGATGCGCAGTGTATGTGAACAAATTCCTACTTGAAACGCGGCCACCAGCAGGTTAGCCATGTCCATTCATATATACAGTGTATGGTGAACACTGAAGTGACCCCATTATGGGACAACTTAAGTTTATTTTATCTTACCTTACAAAATTACTGACTTGACTTCTCCTATAGCGCTGTGTAATCTGTCAAACTAGTTTTCAGTTGTTATTATTGTCGAGTCTGTTGTCTGTCAGAAAGTTGTTTTATTTCTTGGACATTCAATTATACTCTTCTCCTTGAAAACACAATGTGATCCAGGGACGTGCGCAGACATTTTGAGGGAAAGGTGCTCTACCAAGAAAAGAAGGGCATTTTTGCATATGACTTCAAATTAACCTGCCGACAGTATTTAAAAGTAAACAAAAATGCTTTAGGTGTGCACTTGCTAATTTTTGGATCAAATAAATGCAATTTCCTGTAATCTGATGCATTGTAGATGAACAAATGCTAGTTTTAGCAGTCAGATAAAGAGTAACATAGGCCGCATTGTTGTAGCCGACTTCTCTTCAACATCCACAACAGTCAGTTGTTTAATAGACTATAACAGTTGGCCTCCTTTCATGGCATACTTGACTTTAACCTCCATTTTGGAAATTCCCTGATTCTCAGTGAACCCCCATCCCTCTGGTTCCATCCATGCTCTCCTGCACACTGAGCGCCCCCTGTCTGTGAGCTGCAGCCTGACACTGGCCTGTAAACAAACGCTCCACAGTCTTAACACTTTTGTCCAGACATATCTTATCGAAATATTATACATTTCTGGACTGGACTGGATAAAGAGTAATAAAATGGAGTCCCCACCAACTCCTTTATGTGTTTGTGCAGTTTCAGACTCATGAAAAAATAGGACAGTTGAAAATTGAAAACAAAATTATGTCTTTTGAATGGCAAAATGAAATGGGTTATGATCTTAAATTTACACAAGAGAATAGCAGTGATAGTCCAGGGATAGTGGACCTTTAGAGAAGTTTGCATGTTAGTTGTTAACTTTACAGTGAGAGCTAAACCACGCTCTCCTTTGAAAGTAGTGAAAAGTGCTTAGAAACTCACTGCGGTGAATAATTTGGATGCTTGTAATGGATAAGGTAAGTGAGGAATAACTTTGGGCCAGTAACTGAAAACCATTTAAAATAAACTACTTCTGCTTTTGACATTTTTAATACTGTAAAAATCATGTGCAGTATCTTCAGACAATTCCCAGCCTTGTACATGCCAAAATAATCCTGCGCCTTTCTACTGACCGAATATTTCATTTGGGCTTTTTTTTTGGTTTATAAGCTTTCAATTTCAAGTTTGTAATATTTTGACAATGCTCGCTAGATCCTTGAAAATCTCTCGGTAAATGACAATATGGCAGAAGCGTTTTAATATTTTATTCAAAACCACTGATGTTGCGTTTTCTGTCTCCTCTTAGGGATGTGACAAATGACGATTGTTGTCAGCGAGGCTTTGGGATTTTGACACCATTCAAGCGTGTGTGAAAGTGAAAGTAAAGTTTATATTTCTAATAAAATATTCCTCAAAGTTGTCGAATAGCTCAGAGCGGCGATGATAGCGTGAAGGCACAGATCCCAGGTGCGCTACAAAGAAATGAGAGATGAAGCAGCAGAAAAGTGTTTGGGGAAAATGCACCTGAAAGGGAGGAAAGGATTGGGATTAGAAAATATTTTTGAGAATTTAGAGAGTTTATTGATAAAAGAAAGACATGTGAAGTAAAACGTGTTCTGTATGATGCAGTCACAAGCAATGCGATTAGCTTTTGGGGGTTATTCCTTATTTAGAACTGCTTCAGTCCTAGTTGCAGTGGTGGAAGGTTACGGAATACAAGTAGTAAAATACTGTACTTCAGTGAAGTACAGATACCGAAAAAAAATCTACTTAAGTCAATTTTACAGTGGGTACTTTTTACTTTTACTTCCCTACTTTTGAGAGTATTAGTATCTGTACTTTCTACTCCACTACATTTTTGAATTGGACTGAAAGAAAAAGTACTATCTGTACTTTCTACTCCACTACATTTTTGAATTGGACTGAAAGTAAAAAGTACTTTTCAGATGATTTGAGGGGTTATTTTTACCGTGTTTGTGGTAACATCTTGACTAAAGTTTTCAAGTTCAAGCTTTGGCTTTGAGCAAACAAAAATAAATACACAAAATTCATGAGAAAAAATAAGAAAATTGTATTGTTACTGTTGACCAAAATATGTATCTTTTTTTTAAAATTAATATCACAAAATAATTAAATAATTAAATAAAATACTTTTACTCAAGTAGATTTTTTTTTACTTTTACTTGAGTAACTTTTTGCCTCTGTATCTGTACTTTTACTTGAGTAACAAAATTGAGTACTTCATCCACCACTGCCTATTTGAGACCTAGTTTAGACCTAGTTTAGTCCTGTTTTACATCTGGTGGTACATGGACACCATGCAGGAAGAATCACATGGTAAAATTACTTTAAAAGTGTCTGACTGGGGGTTATTAAACTTATTGTATTTCTGTTTTCTTTACTCTACAGTGATCAAAATAAATTATACAATAAAATGAAAATTATAATGCGTAATGAGTTGGTGGTGGGTGTGAATACTTCTGTGAGAACATCTGGCTTGAATGTTGAATGACTGTCGGATTTGTAAATAGCTGGCCTGAGGAACTTGCCTCACAGTGAGAGAGTCCCTGGTTCAATTCCCAAGCTCTGTTTCTAATTCATAGTTTAAAATGAGCTGGTGGAATTAGCTGTTTAATTGTCAGATTGCAGATTTGTTGACCTGGTTTATCGTTAATATCTCTGTAATTACTGGGCCTATCCACATCAAACAAAAACTGGCACCATTTTCTACATGTTCCGTTTCAATTTGTTTTCACTCTAGCTTCAAAAATTGAGGACACTATTAAAACCCTATTTTTTTTCCCCTGTTGAAAGGACTTCCTTCAAAAACTGCTCTGGTCCAGAGTTACCAAACTTCCAAAATGTATTGAGAAAAAAAAGTAATAACCAAAAAGTCCACTTGACTGAATATTATTGTTTTGAATTACTCCCTCTATTGACCACACTAATCTAACCTAGAGGTGACAAAAAAAATCTTCTGGGCCTCTGACAAACACAAACAGTGCCCCGTATATTTCATTAAGCTCTTTCCTCTCAAGGTCAGCTGGTTAATCAGAAAACCGCAGACGCATCACTTCGGAAACGCAGCCCACATGACCATGCTAATGCCGGCCACCGCGGCTCTGCTTAAAGATGTTTTTGATTAAAATTCATGAAAACAAACAGACAGAAGAAGAGGGCTTTGAACAGGCTCAGCCCATCTCCCTCGGCATCCCGTATACTCCCGGATACACACAAGATAACAGACTTCATCCACATGCGTTTGATAGGGCTTTCCTTTATGTGTCTGTGTATTTGCAGTAACCTCTACTCTGTGCATAGTTGTGCCGCAATCATGATCTACTGTTAGAAGATTTCAGCTTCATTTATTAGATTTATGATTAATTTAAAGATCATACATTAAGGACAGCAAGTTAAGGAGGGGGTATTTTTCTTCTACGGGGTTTTAAGTGCTAACACATAACATATTTAGATCACCATGTTACCTTTTATTGTTTTGAGTCACTCGCCCTTCAGAGCGTTATCACATCACAATCAGCGTGTATTCCGCTAATGAACCTACTGCACATTGCATCAGGTTTGCGAAGTTGTTGTGTACAGTTTTGTATCATGCTTTGTACATTTATGGAGAATTGTCAGGCTTGTGGGCTGAGCATTGAACAGAATCTTACAGCTAACCATAACGTTGGAATAGGGCCCGGAAAGAATCGCTAGATAACTGAAGCATGCATGGATGACATCTACAACCTCTTCAGGCATGTTTTTGATGACGGAACATTATAACATGGTAGACAGCTAAAAAAAAAAGAAAAAAAAGATTTTGCATAATACCCTCTCTTTAAGGACAGTGTTTCCTCAACAAAAACATACTTTTGTTTTGAGTTATTTATGGATGTTCCTTCATATTTATGCCATCTTCCTCTGAAGACCTCAAACCTCTTGTTCCACACTAGTAGCCCATACGTTCCAACCTTTTTTCTCCCAGCGACCTGTATTTTACCCCTGGATACACAGGTGACCCCAAAATCCTTCTCCTACTTGAGAAGCTACTATCTTATATAGGAAAAATAATGTAATGTAATTATTTTCCAATTTATAAAGATGTTTTAGAGCTCTAATTATTATACAGAAGCAGTTCACATGTCAGGCATTCATTACACCCCACAGTCTAGTTTGGACCTCTTTTCTAAGAAGTCCTGGGTTTTCTGTGTTTTTAAAGTCCATGCACCCATCACGACGCACAATTTTGAACACGCTTAAAACTTTAAATTTGGCAAAACATCTAAATAAATTCGTGGTTTATAACGTTTCAGGAAGAGAGTTTTTTTGGGGGGGGATAATTATGGGAAATTTACTTTTGGAACCAAGTGCTGGATGGTCACTGTTTAGGTCAATTTTTCATATACTTGCAAGAAAAAGTCTGTAAGAAAAAAGTTCCATTTGGTCGTGTCACATTGTAACATTTTGACAGTTCTAGTTGGGTGTTCAATCTCCCACATACAAGAAGTGAATGGGATCTGAATTACCTTACAGACCCATAGACACAAAGAGAGCTCCGTCTAGACAGTTTCTATCTATCTTCTTCATAGACTTCCCTGTCAAACTCCTGCTCTGTTCCTCCTCACACGTTACACCAGAACCCTTATAGTTTTTTCTGTCTGCTGTCGGCTTTTGGCCCTGTCTCTTTTCCTCCATCCATCTCTGTGAATCCTGTCCTTTTCCCATGATGCCGTTCTGTAAATGGTCACCCCCTCTTGTCATGGGATTGTGAGTTATTGCAGGAGAGGACAGAGGTGTTTTCTGGGTAGATGTGGTCCACTCAGCAGGGCCTGTTTCTACACTATCTGGACATATGTCTGTTTGATTCATGTTCACTGGGACAATATGACGTCTTTAGAAATGAAAAATGTCCTCCAACTTCTATCTATACATTTTTTCTGAGAAGGACAAACTTCATTTTTTTTTTTTTTGTGGGAATGAAGATTGCAAAGAAATTGGTGGCTTATGATAACAGCTGTAATTGGTAAACAACTTGAAAATGTGGGCACAATCTGAGCTGCTGAAATATTTATCATAGTTTTGCATCAGTCAAGTGGCAGTTTTTGGAGAAAAAAAAAAAATGAGAAGAAAAGTAAAAAAAAATTGAAAAGTAAAAAAAAAATTAATCAAAGTAAAAAAAAAAAAAAATTGAAAAGTACAAAAAATTTTCATTAATGCACAAAATTCCATCCAAAATCCAGGGATAATTTATACATAAGAAAGGCACTAAATTTTAAGTTAACTATGTTTTAGTGAAATGAGTAGTCTAACCTGTCACATTGACTTTAAGAATTCTGATGAAGCCAATATTCCTTCATATGTTGGTGCTGTTAAAGGTAAAATAGATCGATTGCCTGCTACTAAAATTTAAAATTATCACAAGATTAACTGATAATTTAATGATAATAATAAGTTCTGACGTTGCAAACTAAACATCTTTCTGTATCTTTATTTCTACAGGGAGAGGCCCAGTGAAAGTACCAGATTCTTTTTCATGAGCGCAAACAAAAAACAAACAAAACAAATAACTGCATAGGTCCATTCAAAGCACTAAAACAGGTGCAGGTGTGATTATAAATGTTTATCACCAGATTATTAAAGTGCATTAGTGGCACCAGTGTATCCAATTTTGCATGTGTTCCAATTTTGAGAAGCAAAATAACCAAAATCTTTTCTCTTTTCAGTTCTTGTGCAGCCAGTTATTTATGTCTATCAAGTAGTCCCTTATACATTTTATACATTGCTGTTCTTCTGACAGTTAGTGATGCTCAACGTACTTTTTCATAGCATGTACAGTGATGAGTTTTAAATTCATCACCTGTTATGAAATGAAGGGCTGAGTGAAAGTGAAAATTGAATCTAAAGGTTTCAAAGTAGAGGCTGAAGTCTGCATGTAGATTATATCTCCATAATCTAGTACATAAAGAAAAGATACATGTACAGGTTCTTTTTTCTGTAATTCAATGGGATACAACATTTGTTTCTGTAATAAAATGATAATTTTGACTGTTACATAATTCCGAGATATGGATTTTAAAGGATACGTTTTCATCAAGCCAAAACCCAAGATATTTATAGGTGGTGACTATTTCAATCAATGTACCATTTAGTGTATACAGATTTGTAGCTTGCACATCACTTCATCATATACGTTTTATTTGCATTGAATGATAATATAAAATTTTTAAGGAAATTTTGGATTTCATTAAAATCTTGCTGCATTTTTAAAATCACCTTATCAGCATATAAAGTATGAGGCCTATTTGGATCCAATGGAATTAATAAATATACTAAAAAGTAGGAGGCCCAAAATTGAGCCCTGGGGCACTCCTTTGCTATTTGCTTCTTTGCTTTGCTAGATATTGGCCGGAAATTATTTACATTTTTAGTTGTCCCAGCTTTATGTAAAGACAAAACGTGCCGTTTTCCATAATTCTGGTATAACTGCCATTCTGTGTGATACCTCAGCTCCAGAGTGGCACTTGGTTTCAGACCATGGGATGACTACCATAGATGAAGCAATGAAGAGCTGGGGGCAGGTCTTATTGACAAGAAAGACGCCGTTCCTGTACCAACCGAGGCTGAGCTGATTGATGTTTAAATCACATGTTACGGCAGGTGTTTTGCAGTATCTTTATGGACATGGGAATTACTCCGGTTTTGTTGTCGTAATGCAGTGGGTGCTGCGGTGATGTCCCGTGAGGATCTAAGAAGTGATGATAACTCCTCATGACTTGATAGACATGGAAACTCATTCAGGTCAAGAATATTAAATCTATCTGACAGCTCCAATGGCCGCCAATGATTAAGACTTGCATGATGATGTGAGCACTTTCCCTTTTGTAACTATTTGTAACAAGGGACCAGTAGTGCGAGGAAGTAGAAGTAGTTGGACCCTTTGGATTAGCTGCACCTTCACAATTACAGTAACCTCATAGTATAAGAATATTTGCGGCAGCTCTATGTGCAATAACAATAACATCTTATGTCCATGAGGTAATTGCATTGCCTGGTATTAAACTTATTTATTCAGTTACAGGTGTTTTTTTATTGCTAAAGTTTAATGCCATTCTGTGGAGCATTCTAGGCAAAGCAATAATATTTGATATTTTCATTCATCTTTCTTGTTGAAGTGATACAGGCATATAGGGTCTGCATTAGTGTCCAAAGTCCATGTCTGATTTAGTAATATGCAAATGAGGAGCCGCGTATCCCTTCTACTTAATGTCTTGGTTGAAGTTTAGTCGAATACGAGGCGTCAGTCTCTTTGTCAAATCGTGAGAAGATTTATGCGAGGCGGTTTTGGGTTCAACTGCGTTCTGTATTTAACACGTCACAAAGAGGAGAGGGTGACAAACTCCTTCAAAAAACTCCAAGCTCTGCAAAAATAACATGGCAGGAGCAGAGCGGGGAGCTGATATGTGATGTGAGAAAGCATGCCTAGGTGGGCACACAGAATGTCCGCTTCGTAGGGCTGTTAATTTCTGTCATATTAGTGTAATTAGTGTCACTTTGTCAGTGTATTAACATCTCATTTCCTGGCTCTGCTCTGTATCAGTGGAGCTGTACGTGCTTGACCTCATCACTTAAACAGAAACAAATCACATGGTTATTTTTGGACTGTTGAAAATCCAAGAAGCAACATGTTGGTGACTTGTTATAGTCTTAAAACTCCCTGTGCAAGGTTTCCTATAGTAAACTGTCCAGCTGAGAACTCCAAAGGATACATACGGTTATTGTGTCCTTAGGCAAGACACTTCACCTACCTTGTCGAGTTTGTGGGGTGTAAGTGATGGAACGTTAAAAAAAAAAACAAAAAAAAACATGTAATAATAATAAAAATAATAATAACCATAATCATAATCATCACACTACTGATACTACTACTACTAATAACAATAATAATAATAATAATAGTGCATTAGTCTTATATAGTGCTTTTCCAGATGCCACAGCAACCCTGGGGCAAACTAACAGAAGTGAGGCTGCCAATTTGCGCCCTTCGACCACCACCATCTCTCACGCACCACATTCATTCTAGGCAATGTGGGTGAAGTGCCTCGCCTCACTGTGGCACCTGGTATTCCCAGCGGTCTCCCATCCAAGTACTAACCAGGCCTTCCTTAGCTTCTGAGATCTGAGGAGATCAGGCTTTGACAAGAAGGACTGACCATATATTTTAATATCCAATGGAGTCCAACAGTTCCTTCCACTTCAAAGTCCGCTCTGGTAAATTTTCCATTCATTTTTCCCGTAGACTTCAAAAATTTAGAACTGAAAAGACATTGCTGAGGCTAACCAGCTATGTGGCAACTAATATTCATAACAGGGTTGTTTTAAGTCCAAAAAGCACATTTAAAACGCGAGATTTGGCAAAATGTTTTAATAACTTTGCGGTTTATAACATTTCAGAAACAGATTTTTCTTGTAATCATTAGTTACCACATAGCTGATTAGCCCTGAGCAAGATTTCAAACTTTTAGGTTTTTTTTTTGTTTTTTTTTTCAAAAAGTCTATGGGAAAAATTAATGAGAAATTTGCTTCCGGAACCATGGGGTAGACAGTCACTGTTGAGCTCCATACCATTTACACTGGCTTTCCAAATGCCACCAGAACCAGGACTCAGGCAAAACATTTAAATGAACCAGACTAAACCAACAGCCCTCACTTGGAAGAACTAGTGTTCAAAAGAGAGACTAAAATGTATTGAAATTAGGTCAAATACTATAATAAAGTGCTCAAATAAACACTATCAAAGTTGACTTTAAAATGTTTTGTAACTTTAAATTATTACAGATGTCAATTTCATTTGATGGTGACATGGTTATTTTGTGGGTCCCGGCCTGAAAGGTTTGGGAACCCCTGGACTAATAAAAAAATACATTTATTAAAAAAGTAAGTTGCATCCATCTAAAATGCCTAATTGCCACCAGTAGAACCTGTATCCTTGTTTAAATTTTGCAACGCTGACTTTTTACTTTTACTTCACTTGGCTTTGTTGAACTTCTTCAGTCAGATGTCTTGTGCACCTGTATATTGTCTGTCCTGGCATACGGCTCTATATTGTCATTGTCAGCTGAAAGTTCACTCTCCTGATTCAGCTGCTACAAACCCGGGACAAGTTTAATTGCATATACTGGCATCTCATTTGTCTTGTGCGCTTGTATGGGCCTCAGTCTGGACGATTTTACATATCCGTCTCCCCTTTTCTTTAAAACATGTGTCAAAACTGTGTCAATATTGGCTCAGGAAGATGGCAGGACAGCTGTGGATACAACCTGTCGCCGCGGTAACACTAATATAATGCTAATGTAATGCTAATGTGGCAGATGAAGAGAGCCAGAGGGAGGCAGTCAACACTGTGCTAGAGCGAGTGCCAGTCACACAGCGCTAGTGCTACTTTATTTCCTTTGCATAGTTTTACTGGAACCAATGGTCAATAAAATCAATAAAATATAGATGTTTTCGTATAAAAGTTTGTGAGGGGGAACTGATGGTGACTTAACTGATCAGCGAATGTGAATTAGACATTGATATATTGGCCCTCTCTACATTTTTACACCAGATTGTAGTCAAATTATCAATATTATTCTGAATGTTACATTGAAGTTATGCACAATTAACAAGAACTTATTCTGCATAAAGAACTTATTCAGATGAAAATGGAACAAACTTGTGGTTTAATCTTGTAAAAAATCTCAAAAAAAAAAAAAAAAATCTGAATTGCTCATTTTTCTATAAGCGGTGTAGATATGATAAACCTTTATTTGTCCCACAGTGAGGAAATTACAGCGTTGCAACACAAAGTTCAACAGTAGGGGAATATGCAATCAAGATACATTATATTATAAAGATTAACAATAGACATAAAAACTAGCACAGCAGTTTGGCACTAGAGGCAAGGCAAAGTTTATAGGCAAAGTTTATTTGCAGAGCACAATTCGTACACAATTCAAAGTGCTTTACAGAATAAGAAAGACAAAAAAATCACAATACAACAAATCAAAACGTAAATAATCATCATAAAATTAACATTGAAAGAGAAGAGTGCAGAATAAAACCTTTCAGTCATTATGCACAGTAAATAATCATCATAAAATTAACATTGAAAGAGAAGAGTGCAGAATAAAAACCTTTCAGTCATATGCACAACTAAACAGAACCGTTATGAGCCTGGATTTAAACATTGTCAAAGTAGAGGCCTGTCTCACATCTTCAGAAAGTCCTAGGTTTTATCTGCATAAAACCAAAACACTGACTCCATGTTTAATCCTGACTCTGGGCCCCAGCAGGAGGCCGGTCCCTGAAGTCCTCAGAGTGTGAGATGGTTCGGCACTAACAAAAAATAAAATCCAAATCTTGATGACCTTAAGCAATTAGTCAATTAATTTAGTTTTCCTCCTAATGTTCATCCTCTGTCATGCTCTGAGTGACGGCTGGATTTAACCAATCGCCGTGAAGTGTGAGCTCTCAAATGAAGCAGATAGCTTTTTGATGTTTTTGTAGGAGAATTGGTACTTTTTGATACCTTGTCTTTGGACACACTTTTTTTGTTTTTTTTTTTGTTTTCAATGATTATTTGCATTGTAGATTCTCACTGAAGGCATCAAAACTATGAATTGACACATGAAATATAGCCAACAAAAAATGCAAAAAATGACTCGAAACTTGTTTTAGATATGTTTTTCTTTTTTCTTTTTTTTTTTTGTTAATAGCTACCCTTTGCTTTGAACCATGGTTTGTACTATTGCATTTCTTGACCCTGACGCAGCACATCTGTGAAGTGAAAACCATCCCAGACAAAGCAAAGGTTGTCTATTTTGAAGATTTGAATATAAAATTTAACAAATATTTAGTTTAGTTATTACATTTTTTTCTTTCTCTTGCATCTATATTTGATGTATTCTGTATGTATATAAAATGTAGAAAGTAGTAAACAAAGAAAAACTGGTAGTGTGCTTCAGCTAAATCATGCTCCTAACCAAAAAATAGCAAACTTACTGACAATGATCTATGAAGTTGTCTTAAATGTTAGCCAACCCCAAGCTCCATATAGATCTGTTCATCTGAAACATTAAAATAACATTACAATCTGGAGTTATTTTTCTGATATTAAACTGCTTGTAGATAATGCGAGTCTGAGGATGATTAGCTGGTATTTCTGTCTGATAGAACAGGCCTAAATCAAAGCAGCGTTTAATAGAGAAGGTGCAGCAGATGTGTATCACGGTGTCTTTGCCAGGGCCAAAATAATTAGCCTTAAACACCAAAGAAGAAAGTTTCGCTTCCCCCCTCTAGGAGCGCCGTAATGACTACACGATATGGTAATTAAAAGATGATTAAAGATTAGCACTTTCTGTAATTACACCTTAAACTCAGCTAATGGAGCAATCAGTGAAAAAATTCAGATTGTGATTCCTGCTTTTTTGGGGCAGTTTTTAAGGCTCCCGAGCGTATATTTTATATCAGTCGCATTATTTTGACAAGATTAAAGTCAGGCCAAATCAGCATAATTACACCTAGATTTCACCAGCGTTTTATGAAGTACTAGAGTCTCTACACGGTCAAAGTGTGTGGAGGGAAAAACTTGCAGCAGTCAAATGTAGTTCTAATATCTATGTCAAATTATCAGAGGTGTGTAGAGTAGCCAGAATTGTACTTCAGTAAGAGTAACATTACTTCAAAATAATATGACTCAAGTAGAAGTACAAAGTAGTGGTCCAAGAGTGGTAGTGGTAGTGGTAGTGGTAGTGGTCCAAGAAATTACTCAAGTGAGTAACTTTGATTGTCGGGACATAACATCTGATTTGTAATTTAAAGTTAATGTAATTGTCAGGGAAAAAAATAAATAAATAATAATGAACCAAATCTGGTATTTTCAAAGGATAAACACAAATATGAGACAAATTAAATTTAATTTCATTTCACATTGTCAACATAAAACTTTTGTCCCTTGTAGACTTACTCACAGTGGGAAGAGTAACCAAAACATTTACTCAAGTAAGAGTACTGTTACTTCAATAAAAATATTACTCGAGTCAGAGTAAAAGTTTGCTGCTACAAAAGTACTCAGAAAAGTTCTTTAAAAAGTTACTCAAGTAAATGCAAGTGAGTAATACCCACCTTTGCAAATGAAACATTACATTTATTATGCTAGAAATGCATTTTAGTATTTTATAGTTTTGAAAATGCTATATTCGCCCCAAAACATATTAACGTGTTTAATATGCTTCAGTTCAGTTATTTTGTATCCTGTTTTTGTACATTTATGGAAAGTTGCTATGTGGGAGCATGAATGACGTAGGCTTGTGGGCTGAACATTGGAAAGAATGGTACTGCTAACCATAAGGAGGGTTTGAACAGGGCCCAGGAGAGATCACTAGATTACTCAAACATTCATGGATGACACATAAAACCTCTTCCGGAATGTTTATTTGATGAGAGAATGTTATAACATGGTAGAAAGCTCCGAAAAGTCGATTTTGCATAATACCCCCTCTTTAAAAAGTTGATTTAGCATAACATCGACGGGACCTTTAGACGTCAACCCGCTACTTTCCGTTCCCTCTCTCACTGAACACACTTGCACTTGTCCAAACACTTTCTCATGCTCCTCTGGATTAAGCTTTGTTTCTGTTTAACCTCCTAAACCTCCATGACAGCACACTCCCAGCTTTATGTCACTGTCCGTCCGTTATCCCTGCACCCAACAGCACCCGACAGCACCCACACAGAGCAGAGAAAGAGCACAGAGCACCCATAAAGGCACCCATTAACATGCATGAGACACGGAGCGCGGGCTGAAGGCGTGAAGGGCCCGGGACATTATGGGATGTGACAGTGGAGAGGACATACCAGATGACTACAAGCTAAAGCGGAGAGACTGTGAATGGATGATGCTAAGCTCTTTTGGGGTTAAAATAAGTCTGCTGCGTGCTGTCTGCATCGTGTCTCCATGGAAACAGATGCATTAAAACTATATTGTGGAACATTCAAGGCGAGGCATTAATATATCCCTGGTGAAGATTATATTCTATTATATTACAGGGTGTCCATAAAGTCTCTTTACAATTTTAAAATTTAATTACAAAGGCAAGTGATAAGATATATTAATTAGATTTGTTCTATTGTACTCAGTGGTTATAAAAGTTTTTAATCACACTGGGGTCTGCATGTTCGGGAGTTCCTCAACGTTTCCAGACCGTTGGATTGGAAGAGATGGAGCGGTTCCGTGGCCAACATGTTCACCAGATATCACACCTCTGGATTTCTTTCTGTGGGGTTATATTAAAGATATTGTGTATTGAACAAAGATACGAGGACATTACTGAATAAGCAAAAGGAAACAGATGTGATTGCAACCGTCGAGGCCACGCTGCAGCGAACATGGCACGAAATCGAGCACCGTCTTGATGTGCTTCATGCGACTAATGGTCCCATATAGAGGTGTATTAAATTTGTTAAAAAAAACAACAACAAAAAACACTGGAAACCACTGAGTACAATCGAACAAGTCTGATTAACATATCTTATCAATTGCCTTTGTAATAAATGTTTTAAATTGTAAGGACACTTTATGGACACCCTGTATAGGTAATATATTCTTTGTGTATTTTTGCTGCCACAACATGGAGTCACTGCCCACCTTTTAAAACACATCTGCGTTGCCGGCTCCTGTGAAGTGTTTTTCTGTAAAGTGGCAGAATGGCTCTCAGCTGGTGAAGAGACAAAGCAAACTCATTACACCTACTTGATCAGTTCATAGTCTTAAGTGTAAAGTGGTAATACAAAGCTAATACGCCACGCCAACAGGTTCCAAATGGAATCGGCTAACTCCTTCAGTGAAACCAATTTGAGATTCAATCCAGACTATTTTACTTTCTGACTTTATTTGAACGCCAATGGATACGCCACCTTTTTTATTTTATTTTTTATTTTTTCTTGGCAACCGGGATCTATGCAGTGGAGCGGGGAAAGCACTCCGCAACAGAACAAGATTAAATTTCATGTTTTAGCGCACAGTGGCAGATGCTCCTTCTGTATAGCCTACAGGTAGCGTGTCAGCACTTTTCCCTCACTTTTTACTTTGAAGACACACAAAAAACAAGCTTAGCAGAACATAACTGAAAAACCAATTTGGGGATAAATTTGGTCTTTGATTGCATCTCGTCTTGTCGCAGCGGTGCCGACTATGGTGTGGCATTGGATCATTGTGCATAAGTAAGAGACGGCATATTAAATAGAGGCATGTTCTGGGGTGAATTTCTCCTGCCTCGTAACAAGATGGTCCCAGGTTCGATACTCAGATTTTGTGGGGGATTTTTGTGTGGAGATGGTAGGTGTTGGTATTGATAGTGCAAACAAAGATTCAGACAGATGACTAAACTTGAAACGTGTCAATATGCCTGGTTTTGGCATGGTTTATATTCTCAAACTATTAACATGAAACAGTTGAGGTTGGAATTATATGACTTGTGGTATTATTCAGTTACACAAGTGCAGTCACAACAAAAATAGCTACTGGGTTTGAAGAGACAGTTCCACAAAAATACCTTGTTCAACACTTTTGGAGTTTCTGTTTTGATCTTTAAAATATAGAGCAAATTTATTATCCCTGAAACAATATGCACAAATGGCTAATGCTAGGCAATTTTAAAGGTGCAGTCTGTAACTTTCCGTGCAGGGCTCACTACCTGCTTGTCTCTATGGAGATATTTTAACCTTGGCATAAATGTTGCACAGTATGGCATTAAACTTTCTTCATAGAAAAAGAAGTTGGCGCCTCTAGGACCAAAAGTCAGATGTTTAAATAAAAAAAACAAAAAAAAACAAAACACCAATGGTTGAATAAATGCAAGATAAATACATTTGCTGCTCAGGTCCTGACTAGAACCAGGAAGTACGAGCACATAAGTCCTGTGCTCAGGTCTCTGCACTGGCTCCTGTGGCTCAGTGGCTCTCAATCTTCCTGAAGATGTGAGACAGGCCTCTACTTTAACAGTGTTTAAACTCAGGCTCAAAACGGTTCTGTTTAGCTGTGGATATGACTGAAAGGTTTTTATTCTGCACTCTTGATAATTTACGTTTTGATTTGTTGTATTGTAATTTGAATGTCTTTCTTATACTGTAAAGCACTGTGTACCAATTGTGGTATACAAATAAACTTGCCTTTCCCAATGCCATACTGTGGAACATTCCATGCAAAGCAATAACATCTCCATGGAGATACAGGTAGCGGGCCACCAGAAAAGCTACATAGTGTGGCTTTAAGATCCTGCACTGAGGGGTAGTTTAAATGCAGCGAACAAATTTTGTGTACAGCTATTTTTTTCCCCCAGCAGACCACAGGGGAAATGTGCGTTAACAGGTTCTAAAGCGCTCCGATCCCAAGCTAAAACATTAATGCAAGAACTTAATTAAGGCGACAGTAAGGAAAGCTATTATAGGTAAGCTGTTAGAAATTAACCAGTCAATCTAAGGGCCGTCGAAATTGAATTTTTGCTGAAGCGTCCGGTGTTCAACTCATCAAATCTCATCTCCTCTTTTGCTCCCCGTGACCCCCCTGGGCACCATTTAGCTGCGCCTAGCATCAAGTGTGTGTGTTAGCGTTAGCGTCGTGCAACATAAAGATGTACACTTTTATATTAGCCCGAATACAGAACTCCATTAAGAAGGTGCTTTAGCGATCCAATTAAAAGTCTTTGGACAATTCATGCTCCGCGCTCCGCTCCCTTTTCCCGCTCATAATGAAATAACGTGCACATATCCTCTCCACCTCGTCTTAATAATGAAACAACTTAAGAACACACCAGGGTTTTAAATGAAGGTTTTAAAAGGTTGCAGCGTTCTTCCTGGCTCCTCTCCCTCTCACGCTATTGCTCTTTTCTATTAGTTCTCCCTGCGCTAAAGGCCAGGAAATTGACTGGTTTTGTTAAAGAGCGAATTGAAATAAAGCGTTTTAGCCGGTGTCAGTGATGGAGAGCTGACTTTATTGGCTTATTTGAGTTTATAATTTTATCTGGGCAGTTATGTCTGTGTAATTGTCCAGGTATGATCCATAGTAAAAGAAAAATTCAAATCCGTCAACTGGGCATACAAGTTGTAGGAGTGAAGACGTTTCGCTGCTCATCCAAGCCGCTTCTTCAGTTCTGGTCAGATCACTGCTGGACACTGCCGTATATCTGTCTGACGGGAGGAGCTAACTACACTGAGACTAACACCCCTATTGTTGACAGTTTCTGTTAGTGTAGCTCATTAGACCTGGCCTACTAAGTGTGAACTGTGCCTGAGTCATATTTCTTTTACTTGGGCAATTAGGGGCAATTAATTGAAAGATCGTGAAGCAGTCATGTCTAATTGTCAGTGATATGTTTGGGGGGCTTTGTTTTCTGTATTGTTTATGTTTGTGAAATCAATACTAAAAGCCATTTTTATTTTGTTTTTAAAAGATAAAAAATAAAAATAAAAAAATCCCATATAATCCCATATAAATCTAAATTATTTTAAAATGTATAATTGTGCTGAAATAAAAGTTGCAATTTCTATTTAAACACTTGGATTGGAGCGGCAGTAGCAGAGTGGTAATGGCATTTATTGTTGTTGTGTTCTTGG
>KN483099.1:20921-34409 GCA_000787095.1 Periophthalmodon schlosseri | reverse complement strand
ATCATTATTATTATTATTATATTATTAATAATAATAATAATACAAACTAATTTGATTTAAAATTGTTGAGTAAACTAAAATTCCACATACAACTGACTAAATGTTGACTAAAAGTAAAAAGCATTTCAGTCAAATGCCAGGATTAAAACAAAAATATAATTTAAAGCACTATTTTGGCAGTCACAAATATTACATTGCTCCTCTATATTGTATGCTAATAAATGCCACACACATTTGATATACAGTACAATGGAGCTAATATGTTATCTATATATCACATGTTCTGAAATGCAAATGTACAAGGGCCTTTAGCGAACAGCGCCGGAGGCTTTCTCCCATGTAATATGTAGTAAATACATATTTTATAAGCTGAACATTGATCTCCCTCTGATTTCTGTCATTTGGGACCATCAAGGCCATCCAGACTGATCATGTCCACGGCCCTGTTCAGCAATGATTCTCAACTGGTGGGTCAGGATCCATAACTATAGATCACAGGAAACATCGAGCTTCAATTTTCTGTTTTATGGGGTTAATAGTTGGTGACAGAAGTCGATTACGCTATGATGACGTCAGCACAGAGCCTGGCATATGTGCTGCGGTATAGATAACCAGACTAAGTTACCATCCAAATAAAAGGAAACTGTATTTAAAGATGCACTATGTAACATTTTTTTGTCTGTCATTGCTTTTTTTCTGGGATGTCCCACAGTATGGCATTAAACGTATCTTTCTCCATGGAGACAAGCAGGTGACACCATCAGTTACAGGTCAGATCTGTGGAGTGGCAAACTGGCTTACAATTAGAATGCATGTTGTTGAAGGTAAAGTATTAAGCTGTAATTGAATAAATGCTAGATAGAGACAATTAATGCCATACCACACAACGCAATATCATCTCCATGGAAACAAACAGTTGGCGGATCCCTCGCCAGAAAAATTACAAAGTGCATCTTTGACTTTCAAGAAGCATGGGATTTGTGAATTTCAAATAAGATACACACAGTTTCTGATGAATTGAAACATGTCTATAAAAAAAGATTGAAACTAAGATTATCCCTACCCCACTAATACAGTAAGGATAGAAGAAATAGCAAACACAAATTAAATACTGACCATAGATTGTATAAAAAAGTGGACCAAGGGAGTGTGACATCACCCATAGCGTTTGGCTCCAGTCAAATGAAGCTCATCGAGGCTAGAGCAGTTACAGGGGCGAATATGAAGCCGAGTTCCATATTTGGAATTCCCACTGCAAGTATCATAGCAACCAAAGAGCCAATTCGGAGCGAGGCTGTTGAAGGTAATACCCCTTCCCACCTGCAACGCTGGTTTAGGGAGTGGACACTTAGCAACGCTGTCAATCAAAGCGGGAGTGACCTCAGGGAAAGAAGGCGCCTGATTTGTCTGTTATTAATGTTCATATGTTGATTTACGGACACAATAGTGAAATAAAAATACCAGGATCGTGTACCACAGGTTAATGTGAACATTTTAAGACCAAAATAACGAGCCTGACAACAGCAGTTACAGAGAGAGGGGCGACAGTTTTTCAATGTAAAGTGAATTGTAGCCGTAGAGTCGATGGAGCCAAAAGCGCGCCCATGCTCACTTCCTATTTGGAACACAGCAGCTAGCAGATTAGCTATGTCCATTTATATATACAGTCTATGATACTGACATATTAAAAGCATATTCAGACACTGACCAACAATAACAGATAAACCATTTGAGTAACTTTTGGGGATTGCTTTTTTGTCCAATCATCTGCTCCGTGTCTCAGTTTGGACAGCTCTCCTCTCCCTCAGCCCCATCCTAATGCCAGTCCCTCCTCTGAGCCCGTTTTTGAATATTTGAAAATGTTAACACAACGAAGTTGGTTATACTGGCAGAGAAGTTGCACTTTAAATGAGCTCCGGTTTGTTTGTCCATGGTGACATTTCCATTATTTTTCTGCACAGGCTTTTGTTATGGGTCTGATTTCAGCCAGACACTGTACTAATGAGGGAAGCTTGTGTTTATCAATTGCACACATTGGCTTTTGACCACTCTTGTCAGATACTATAAGGCCTTACAGCCAACTCAAGAGGGCTGAAACTAATAAAAATATCATACGAATTATGGCATATTGCAGTATTATGTTAGACTATGTTTCTCATCAAAAACATATCTGGGGTTGTATTTTATTTAATTTGTGCAGGTTTTTTAAAAAATCTGCATATTGCTCTCTCTAGAGCTACAAATTCCTGGCTCCCACTAGCCTATGTCAGCATGATGCTACCCATGAGGCCTCTTCTTGTTATTAAGGTCTAAACACTTTTACTTCTATGGGGTATTAACTGCTGACACATAACATAGAGCTAGCATAACATTAGATCACCAAGTTACCTTTTGCTCTTTGCGCTAAGTCACCCCCCCATTCAGAGCGCTATCACAACACAATCAGCGTGCGTTCCGTTAATGAAACTACTGCACAGCGCATCAGGTTTGTCAAATTGTTGTGTACAGTTTTGTATACTGCTTTTGTATATTTATGGAGGTTGGCTTGTGAGCTGAGCATTGGACAAAATCTTACAGCTAACCATAAGAAGTGTTCAAATAGGGCCCCGTAGAGATCGCTAATTTAGTAACACACGCGTGGATGACATCTATCACGTTTTCAAGGATGTTTTTGATGAGGGAATTATGACATGGTAGAACACAAAATCATTGTTTTGTATTTTCAGGTTAAGTCGAGAAAATGCAGCTACTTTAATTGAGTGTGTAAACATGCATATATGTAAAGACACGTAACAACACACGTAAAAAACACACTGACAGCTGCAGTAAATCAAAGCAATGATGCTGATTAATTGGACCCTTAAGATGGTGTGATCCAAGTGCCTGGTTAATTCTGTTTTCCTGTGTCTTGTCTTTCTCCTTGCTGCTGGCAAAATAAATAATGCAGCAACAATAAATAATAACTGTGTCAGTATAGCTTTGTCTCTTGAGAATTTCTGATTATTTGCCAAGTCGGTAATGATCACTTAAACAGTACTCAAGAGTACCATCACAACCTCCCTCATGGTCTGTGCACTTCCATCTCACAGCAAGAAGGTCCCAGGTCTCCCGGGTGACATGGGGTCTTTCTGTGCAGAGTTTGCATGTTCTCCCAGTGTCTGAATGGGTTTCCTCTGTGTACTCCAGTTTTCTCCATCAACCCAAAACATGCTCAATAGGTAAAAGAACTGAAGAGAAGAGGCATGACGTTGTAGTTCTAACACAGGAGAAGTTTATTTACCATCAGTACAGGACTCAGCACACAGAGACATGAACCCTCAACACACTATAATAGTGTTGTTCATTTCAGTCTAATGCAGTCCAGTGTAGCTATGCTTCCGTTGTAGGGAGTATTATACCTCTGATGACGTAGGCCAAGATAACAAGGATTGAGCTGGCAGTGGGCGTCGCTGGTACAGCACAGCAGTCAATTTCTCTATCACTTACAATTGTTTTAAGTTTGTCATCTGGATTTAAAACATTCAGTCCAGCCTTCTTTTCTCATGTACATCACCTGTTACTAGGCATGGGATGATGTTGAAATTTTGTGTCATGATTATCATAGCCAAAATAATTGCAATTAACGATAAAATCATGATAATGAGTTTTAAAATGTTATGGATAATGGAATGTTATGAATAATTATAATGTTAATGTTATGAATGATTTCCATGTTTAAACAACGTTTATATAATTATACTGTGTTATCAGTGAAAACAACTACGATCTAGCGGAGAACATTATGGATTAGCAGGGCCGTCGACAGAAATTAGAGGGCCCGGAGCAAGAAGCCTCACATGGCCCCCCTCTAATACAAATTAATAGGAAAAGGGTCCAATTCTGGGCCCCTAAGACCCTGGGCCCGGGACAACAGACCCTTTTGTCCCCCCATCGACTCTTCTTTGGATAAGTAGCTTTTTGCAGAACATTTATATATTAAGTTTTAGTAATTGTAATTGTAATTGTTAAAAGGCAATCAGGCATCCGACTTGCAATTTAAGCTTGCCAATTTTCCTTATTTCTATAACACATTAACGCTGAGGACAATATGTTCACACCCTTGCATTCCATATGCCATGAGATGAAGCCATAGACTGATTGGGCACAATATAAAGTGTTTGGCCCAGTCCATCTGTATTTTGCCCTTGAGTCAGTTCCAGAACTCTGTCACCCATCTTCTGTCTGAGCTTTATTAAATGCCACTCTCACACTAGTCTCCCACTGGTTCTTCAAGCTGTTTGTTGTTGTGTTTTAATGTCCTCCGTGGAGACCCCCTATCACCTCGCTGCATTTACTTGATTCAGACACTTGAGTATCAGTAGGCTGCATAATTAGGTCAGTCAAATTGAACAGAACTTAATGGAAAGTAAAGTGCAGTCATTGCGATGTCTAAGGATGATCCCAGAATCTTAAAATGGCACAGTAAAGCTTTTCTTGTGCTCCAGTACATGTTAGCCATGTTTGGATAGCAGAATCACCAACACTGGTAAATACAAAACTGTCAGTTCAGCTTAGACCATACACTGACCTGCCTCTCATGGTATGCGGAGCCCTTTGCATTTTGAGTATTTGTTTAATTGTTATTTGAAACTACCTTACCCCAATTTAGGCATGATAACGTGTGGGTTTTGATCTCTTGGTAGACCAAAAGCTTAGATCATTCAAAGGAGCGTGTGTGTGTGTGTGTGTGTGTGTGTGTGTGTGTGTGTGCAGGAGTGTGTGTGTGTGTGTGTGTGTGTGTGTGTGTGTGTGTGTGTGTGTGTGTGTGTGTGTGTGTGTGTGTGTGTGTGCGTGCTTCTTACTAGGGCTGAAATGTAACCATCTCCATTTTAAACTGACAGCTGAGTTTACTTCTAAAGCCGGATAAAGACCTTGAAAGCTCTCATTTTTTGGGTTTGGATTTCGTGTCTTGCACAAGGAGTAGTTAGTACTGCGCTCCTTAAAATGTGCTTTAAAATGGCCTGAAGGTAAATGCTTCTTCAAACTCACGAGGGAGTGTGCCTCCCAAAAAGTACTGAGGTAGTTTTTGTTTTGTTTTTTCATTTTTTTGTCTTGTTTTTCAGAATTTGAGAAGTTTAGTTAAGTAGCATGGCCAAACACTCCAACTTTAAACAGGGAATTAGCTGTCAAACTTGGAAAACGTTGTCCTTGGTTGTGTCACAGTCCCATCAAAATAATTGACATTTGGGCTCTGAGGTAAGCTTTTCAAACTGCGTATAAAAACTAAATTATGTGTTTCACAAAAATCCAAAAGGGTTTGCACCAATTTGTCATTTGTCAGTGTTGTAGAAATGTGAGCTTCAGTCATACGCCAGGGGAGTCCCCTGACAGTGGGGGTGATCACGATCCAGACTCCAACACATTTCAAGGTGAACCTGTCTCTGGTAAGCATTGACATCTTCATCTACAATGAAGCTACAACCAGGAGATATTTGTATATTGGTCTGATTTAAAAGTCAAAGTAATATTTAAGTTACAAGGTGTAATTTAAAGGTGCACTATTTTTTGTTGGCGAGTCTGCCATCTTGTCTCCATGGATATGTTCTTGTGGTGCCTAGAATATTCCACAGTATGGAATTTATCTCCATAAAGACAAGCCGCTGATGCCAACAAGCAAGTTACTGGACAGATCTGTGGAGAGGTGAGCACATGGAACTGAATAAATTAAAGATCCATATGTTTAATACCATGCTGTGGAACATCCCAGGCAACATCTCCATGGAGACAAGCTGGAGGTGAACCCCCACCAGAAAGGTTGCATAATACAGCTTTAAAGTTGTTTGTGGTTATAAGTATTTGATTTTAAACATTTCCACATATGCACTCCTGAGAAATGCCCTTCCATGTCCAACATGTCTATTTTTGAACCATGTTCATAATGTTTGTGTGCTGGAGCATCCCCATTGTGCGCATGTTACGGGAATGTAAGCTTTACTACAAATCCCAGAAGGCTTTTGGTCAAACATCAGGAGAGCTCATAAAGGTTTAAAAATTAACTCTGCTGTTCACTCTTGTGTAATGCTCCCTTATCACCTTGGACACAACAGGTGAAAATATCTGCTGCACTTTTTAATACGCTCTTGAAATCCCCTAGATTCTTCTCTACGGTTAACCAAATGGATTTCCGACAAGAAGCGTATCGACCTTTCGGGGAATATTTGTGCGTGCGATTGACGTGTGCAGCTCTCGGCCCAGATTTTCTCGCTGGTTGCCGTAGGATGTCAGCGCATACGCAAGCAGGTGCTCTGAGTATTGGAAGTCGTGCATTGGAAAGATGTGCGATCTTCTCCATAGAATAAAGCACACTTGGGAGGAGAGGCGTGACTGAGGGCTCCTGCGTCATGGACCGTATGATGAAAAAGAAAACAGTCCACTTGAGAGCAGAGCACAGGGCGGACATGTGACCTGTGTGCGTATGAAACACTGGACACTGGCAAACATATTAAGCATTCAGACAGTTCAAAGGTATGGGAAAGGTTGCAGATCCCGTATCTTCATGGATTTTAGCTTCAAAACACAATTGCTATGGCAACTGTACTATTTTTTATTTATTTATTTTTATCACCCATAGAGTTTAGTTCACTCACCCGGATATGGTTCAGTGTTGGACTATTAGTTATATATTAGGCTCCATGTATTAAATAGTTCACATTATTACTTTTGGCATTGGTATTTAATGATCAATGGTCAAGCACTGCAGTTTGTCAGGACATGTAATGTGTGTAAAGCTTTTAACATAATTTTAACATATGTATCTTCACAGAGAAGAGCAACTGACACTGCCAAGGCCAAATCACAGGTCAGATCTGTGGAGAGGTGAGCCCATGCACAGTCAGCATGTTTTCCAAGAAAACCACTTAAATAAATACAGGGAAAAAAAACAGAAATATGGGGTATTATGCAATTTTTTTTTTTTTTTTTTTTAGCTTTCAACCATATTATAACGTTCCCTCATCAAAAACAGGCCTGAAGAGGTTTTAGATGTCATTCATACATTTTTTAGTAATTTAACATCTTTCTCTGGCCTTATTCAAACCCTCCTTACAAGTAGTGTAAGATTCTGTCCAAGGCCGCCCAGCCCACGACACTACGTCTCCATTCCATTCTCCATAAATATAAAAAAGCATGATACAAAACTGTACACACCAACTTGAAAAAAACTCATGTGATGTGTAATAGTTTCATTAGTGGGATGACTGTTGTGATAGCACTCTGAAGTGGGAGTAACTTAGCAACATGTTAATATGTTGTTTTTGGCAAATATAGCCAATAAATAAATAAAAGGTAACATGGTGATCTAAATATGTTATGTGTTAGCAGTTAATACCCCATAGAAGTAAAAAAAATAAGTTAAATACCCCCTCTTTAACTGTGGAGCACTGAGGCAAAGCAATAACAGGCGACAGAACCCCACCAAAAAAGTTATGTAGTATACCTGCATAATCAGTCCTTCTCAGTCAGTTCATGCCAACTAATGTCATTCTCCGGAGTAATGTGTCTAAAAAAATATCCAGAATGTATGAGGTCTGTGTTTTTAAAGTGAATACACCATCACTGGTTATTTAAGCTCACAAACGGCCAAATTTGTTCTCAAGTTTGTTTGACCCAGTGTCTTGTTTCAAATTTTGGGATGAGAACTTTGGTCGACCGCAGTGAACAGGGACCCTTCTCCAAAAAGAGCCTTAAGACTGTGTTTTAGGGGTAAATCACAGCACCAAACAGTAGCCCATCTATCCATTTCCTTCCGCTTATCTGGGGCTGGGTCACGGGGGCAGCAGTCTAAGCAGGGACTCCCAGATTTCCCTCACCCCGGACACTTCCTCCAAAACAGTAGCTTTACATTTAAATACCCCAAACCCTGTGACGCAGCATTTAAGTGAGACTGAAGGGACAGTTCAGCACACAATCATGCATGTCAACTTGAATAAACACGATAATTCCATTTGTACAGGATTAACTGTGCTCTGATCCGATTTTGAATATCTCATATGTAAACATCCCACTGCTTTGTATCGACGTGTCCTCTCTCACTCTCTTCTACACCAGCCCTTAGAGACAAGCCCAGATCCATACATCCACATCTCTGTCTCTTCTTCATCACTCCCTCATTCTTTCTCAATGTGATGAGCGGCACTTTTATTAAGATACAGCTGTGCGTTTGGGGACGTCGTTGTCTGAGTTGACCTGTGCTAAGCTGAAGTTATTAAAACATTGGTCCTCTTGACTTCTTTGTTGTCTTTTCTCTTTCTCTCTCTCCTCCCCTCTTTCTTCTCTTCCCCTTTCTTTTCTCTCTCCATTCTTTTCTCTCTCCTGCCTTCTCTCTTTCCTATCTTCTCTCTCTCCTCTCTCCTGTCTTCTCTCTTTTCTTCTTTCTTCTCTCTCTCTCCTGTCTTCTCTTTCTCTCTCCTATCTTCTCTCTCCTCTCTCCTATCTTCTCTCTCTCCCCTCGCTCTCTCTTTCTCTCTCTTCTCTCTCCTGTCTTCTTTCTCTCTCCCCATCTCTCTCTCTTTCTCTCTCTCTTCTCTCTCCTTTCTTCTCTCTTCTCTCTCCTGTCTTCTCTCTCTCTTGTCTCTCTCTCTCTCTCTCTCTCTCTCTTCTGTCTTCTCCCTCTCCTCTCTCTCTTCTCTCTCCTCTTTCCTGTCTCCTCCTGTCCCGCCTGCTCCCTAGGGCCAAGCGCACATCCACACCCACTTGATCACTTTCTTTGCTTTGACATCTCCCTCCCACTCGTGTTCATTCTTCATTATTACTCTTCCCTCTAAGTCTCCCTTTGCCCCCTGTCTCCCTTCTCGCTACCCACACGGTCCCATGGGTGCTCTCCTGGTGCTCTGTAAACCTCATTCAACTCATTGTGTTCCTTCGCTCTTGTCAATTTACCTCTGCTTTTTTCTTGTCCAAAGTTAACCCAAGTTTTTGTAGTAGCAGTACTTGCAGTAACTGAAGTTAAAAAGATGGTAATATAGTTAGTAGTAGCAGTACTAATAGTCTTAAGCTGTGCCTTTGCCAAAAGTAGCACAATTTATAATAATAATATTCACAGTGACAACAGTGGTAGTAGTAGTAGTAGTAGTAGTAGTAGTAGTTAATAGTCTTAAGCTGTGCCTTTGCCAAAAGTAGCACAATTTATAATAATAATATTCACAGTGACAACAGTGGTAGTAGTAGTAGTAGTAGTAGTAGTAGTAGTAGTAGTAGTAGTAGTAGTAGTAGTAGTAGTAGTAGTAGTAGTAGTAGTAGTAGTAGAGTATACTTCTCGATTTACTATTAAAGATAAACTTTGTAACATTTATGGTGGAAGGTCTGCCTCCATCTTGTCTCCATGGAGATGTTATTGCGTCGCCTCAAATGTTACACAGTACAGCAATAAATGTATCTATCTCCACTGAGACAAGCAGGTAACCCCACCAGGCAGAATTACAGTTCAGATCTGTGAAGAGGCAAGCCCACTCACAGTAAGAATGCACCTTTAAAATGCTGCTTAACTGTGTAAATGGTTTATTCCTAACAGTGTGTACTGTTTTGGTAGATATATTAATTAATTTATTTGCAATTTTAGTGCTGGTTCTGGTTGATTAAACAGCAAGCTCCAAATGGGTATCAGGCCGATGCCTAAAAATGAGAGTGTGCTGCCCCCAGTGGCCACAAAAATTTCAGACCTGTGACATCACGCAAACACCTGGCTGCAGAGGCGGAGTTTGAAGTGTTTTACCTTGAAGTGAATTACTTGTTTGGCCAATCACAGCTCCCCTCCTCCTCCTTCACTCTCTCCTTTAGTCCTCCAGGCACTGCGCAGTTTACCAGCTCTATTTGAAATGTGATTGTGAGCGGAGTTTAGGTCTTTAGTCCCACTTCGAGTCTCTTTTGATAACTCAAATATATTGCTTCTTCTCACTATTTACAGTGGCTCTGTGGTCATCTCCAATGCCCTCATCCAGTTTACCATGTGCCCCGTGGTCCTGTCGATTTGGCCTGAACTGGTCTGGTGAAACAAGACAGCTCCTGTAGTCAACATTTGTCATATTACTTTCAATACAGACTGCCTCTGTCAGACTTTGCAGATCTGGCTTTACTGTGGCGTCTCCAAAACTCCAAATAACTCCAGAATAGTGTTGACTTGAAAATGTAAAAACTCAATTTCCATTCTGATGAAAAACTTAAAGATAGGCACTTTTATGATACTGTAAAAAGCACTCTAGGCAAAATTGCAAAAAATAATCCTGACTAAGGCTATATAGCTCTATATAAAGCTGAAAATGGATCTCTATGCTACTGTTGTTGCGTTGAAGCATGGGTCAAATGCAGAGGACAAATTTCCCCACAGGAATCAATAAAACTTCAAGAAAGCTCAAAGTTTGTCATGTTTATTTTGGTCTGTATCAGTGCAAATGAGTATCAAGTTTAGATTTTAATATTGTTGGGTATTGTTTCGTATCTGAAGGCATAAAGAGAAACAGATGCCAGACAAAAGAAGAAAGTGTTGTAATGTATTCATTGTTTTGTGCAATGCATCATCAGCATGACCAGATTGGGAATACAAAGATTTTCAATGCTTCAAGTGCAGCTCACAGAATTAAACCTGAGAGGCTTAGGCAATGATTACAGGACGTGACTCAGTACCACCGGCCCAGCTTTGGAAATGACAGAGACAGGAGCAAGACTTTTACTTTGGTGGGGCAACTTTTACAAAAAAAGACACATAGGTACTTAGAACTTAGCTTTGCACAGTTTTCCTTTAACAAATGGTTTTAAAATGGTGTTATTTGCACACAAAGCTAAACTGTTGAACATATTAAAACACAAATTATTACCAAGTAGTGTTGTCACGATACTAAAGTTTAGCTCGATTTCGATACTAAGGAATTGACTCAATACTCAAAACCGATTCCAGTACCACAATGATTCTATTGTCTTTCGTTAGACAAAAGAATGCGATTTTCAACCTCACATTACATAATAGTTCTTTCTTAATTACCATCTGGTCTTATATCTGTGTAATCCCTCAGTCGCCCAGGTAGGTTCCACAGTGGTCGTATACTAGTCTATGTGGTCTTATACCGGCTCTGTGGTTCTGATACAGCACAAGATCATTCTAAAGCTATTCAGGAAAGGTTCATTTCTGTTCTGTGAATGTGACTTTTTAATATCGATACCTGCTCAAATTAATATCTAGTTTTGATACTAGTTTTAGTATCGATTAACCCTATTACCAAGCAAACAAAGTGCAAAGAGTAAGGAAGACTAAGTCATGACATAATAATGGATATATTTCCCCTCAGTAAAGTTTGTCTGTGTCTATTAGTAAAACAACAAACATTGTAAATGGCAGTTAGTACTATTTATTGCATTAATTTAATTTTGCTCCATATTTACAGAATGAGATTGCAGAAAAAATAAGTGGACACTGTTGCTCTATAATTTTAAAGATACACTGTGTAACTTTTCTGGTGGTGGGTCACCTGCCTGTCTCCATGGAGATGCTATTGCTTTGCCTGGGATATTCCATAGTAAAACTTATCTATCGCTGTGAAGAGGCAAGCAGATGACACCACCAGGCCAATTACAGGTCAGATCTGTAGAGAATCAACACCATTCATGGTAAAAAGCATGTTTTTAAATGTATTTCTAGCCATATAAAACAGTAATTGAATAAATGTAAGCTTGACGAGTTTAATGTCATAATAAGGAACATTCTTAGCAAAGCAGTAATGGAGGCAAGCAGGTTGCATAGTGCACCTTTAAAGGTCCTATATTACACAGAATGGATTCTGGTGAGCTTTGAGCCATGTTATAATATAGAATATATGTAATATAATATAAATCATACCTGGAATTGTGTTTTGTTTCATTCACACATCTTTAGTTCAGTAGAGATTGGCAGTTAAAATCATCCAAATGAGTACAGTGAAAGTGGAGTACTTCTTGTATTACCACATGACATCACAAGGTGGGACAGAGCTTTCCGTTTGAGAGGAGAACTCAGCCTTAATATGCAGGGTTTGTCTGTTAAACATGTGTGAATGAAACAAAACTAAACTGCAGGTACAGTATGTTTTTAGTGAGGGAAAAGCCTTATAACATAGATCAGAAAATAGCGTAATATGGGCCCTTTAAAGTAACTAAAATATGTTTTCTTTGGGCTACACATTGAGAAACTTGCGTAGGTGCATTGCCCCGGTTTGAATGCTTCTTCTAATGTGTCTCTTCTTTTAGCAACAATACATCGGTCAGCTCCCAACTTTATCTCACTCTAAGTAATAGATCCATTACTCTGCATGGGCATGTGCTGCTAAAAGGCTCTAAATATAGCCATGAGGAATCACTTTGCCAAACATACAGCCGTGTGTTGGTGTAAGCAGATATGTGCAGGCAGCAGCATGATGGGATGAATGAGAGGGGGGGAGATAATGACTAAAATCTGACTGAGCCGCTGTGTTCTGCTCAAGCGTGAGCTCTAGTGGCAGAAGGCAGAACTGCAGACCACTGTCAGGAATAGAGGTGCGTTATAACCTAAAGAAAGAGGTAGTCACAGCCACCACATAGAGCAGAATTGAACAAAAGATACAATACAAGTTTTTTAGGTCTAGATCTTCAAGCTAAGGAAATACTGTAGTCAGAGAGATGTGAAATTATTCAAATCAATAGAAGTTTAGTTATCAAAAATTGAATCTTCAATTTTGTTTTGTGAGAACTGGTTATTTTGGTCACATGGTCAATGGTCAGATTTTTATATAACTCTTTTCTAGGCATTCAAATCGCTTTACATCAAGGAGCCACTCTCCCATTCATACACCAGTGTACAGAAACTGGGGGAAGTGTCTTTCCTAAGGACACAATGGCAGTATTCATTTGTCGGAGCTGGAATCGCATCGCCAACCTGTGGGTCAGTGAATCTGACCAATTATGTTTATGTCAAGAGAGGAATTTGAACCGCCAACCTTCGGATCAGTGGACAAATACTTTACCAACTGAGATACTATTGCCCATAATTGTTGTGGTATATAGTTGTGGTATAGTTTCTGATCAAAACTTATGAGCATTCTGTTAAAATGATACAGTCGATTTGTGTTCTTGATCATTATTACTACATTTAATTAGCTATAACACTACAGCAGATACCAAAATCAACCAGGCCTGTTAACTGTTTTCTAGAATTCCAACAAGGAATTAAAGGGCCGATATTTAGCTTAATTAACTTTTACAATTACACTTTTAACCATCTCATTATGTATCCTCATCTATCAGTAATCCTGCATTTTTGGTTTATCTCCCTTTCTACACCTCAAAATGCTTTCCCCACACTGTTCTGTCAGCAATCTGTAATAATACAAACTTATGCAAATTATTTTTACAGGAAATCGTGCTCAAAATAGCTTCAAAACTCCTTAATAGTGCATAATACCAAAAATCTTATCTTATCTTGCAAATATATCGCTTAGCATAAATTTCAAT
>JACM01050627.1:0-10261 GCA_000787095.1 Periophthalmodon schlosseri | reverse complement strand
GGGAGGGAGAGAAGAGAGGGAGGGAAGGAAGAGGGAGAAGGGAGAGATAAGGGAGAGAGGGAGACAGAGAGAAAGAAGGAGAGGGAGGGAGAGCAAAAGCGAGAGAGAGAGAAAGGGATTGATAAGGGAGGGAAGGGGGGAAGAAAGGGACGGGGTAAAGGAAAAGGAGAGGGGTGGAGTGAATGAAAGATGGGGGAGAGAGAGAGGAGATTTAGGCGAAGAAGATGGAGAGAAGACACAGAGGGAGAAAGCGAGGAAAATAGGAGAGAGGAGAGAAAGAGGGGCGGGGTGGATAGAATGAGAGTGAAAGAATGAGAGGAGGAGAGAGAGGTCATGTCCACACTGTTCTCCTGCTCAGAGTAACACAAGGACACACAGATAAGGGAGGACAGCAGCACGTTTATATTTTTAACTTTTTTTTTTTTTTTTTAGAAAGTTTGCAGTCTAAAAAAAGTTCCAAGTTATTTTTAAAGTAAGAAAGACGATGAGTAAGAGAAATTATCTTAAAATATCTATATGTAAATCAGGTCGAATCATGACAAAGCCAAGACTGAACCAGGACTAAACCAGGACTAAACCAGGACTAAACCAGGACTAAACCAGGACTAAACCAGGACTAAACTAAATCAGGACTAAACCACGACTAAACCAGGGCTAAACTAAACTAGGACTATACCAGGGCTGAACTAAATCAGGACTAAACTCGGACTAAATTAAACCAGGACTAAACCCAGGCTATGTCTGGACTAAACTAGAACTAAACCAGGCACAAACCAGGACTAAACCAGGGCTAAACAAAACCAGGACTAAGCCCGGACTATATCTGGACTAAACTATTTAAACCGGGCACAAACCAGGACTAAACCAGGACTAAACCAGGACTAAAACAGAACTAAACCAGGAATAAACCAGGGCTAAACCAGAACTAAACCAGGAATAAACCCAGACAACACCAGAGTCTAACTAAACCAGGATTAAACCAGAACTAAACCAGAACTAAACCAAACCAAAATCAGGCTAAAACCAGGTCTAAGTCAGATCTAAACCAGGTCTAAACCAGGTCTAAGTCAGATCAAAACCAGGTCTAAACTAGGTCTAAACATGAACTAAACCAGGTCTAAACCAGGTCTAAACCAGGACTTGATGGCTCCACACTGTCCTGTAAATAAACCCAGATCGATTCAGACTTTGGTGAGTCTTTCACACCACGGCTCTAATTCGCTGAGGTCAGTGTGAATCCTGCTTTGTTTTGATCCATAGTGAGATTATGAATTTGTAAAGTGACAGAAACAACACGAGTCTGCGAGAATGACGGAGGGACAGAATGAGTCAGACGAAAGAGGAGAGAAGAGAGAAGAGAGAGAAGGAGAGAAAACAGAGGCCTGTATATAACTCTGTGGGAGATTCACTGTTTTTGAAAGAAATATCCAAACTTTTTATCCACAAATGTTGAAACTTATCGTTATTTGTTTGGGACTGTTTTTTTTTTTTTTTTTTTTTTTTACCAGAAATATGAAGTCGGTTCTTTTCCCGGAGCTTCCTGGAGACCCTGGAGAGGCCGGAGATCGGGTCAGGGACGTTTCTTCTGAACTTTGTGACGAAGACGGGAGACGAAATGTTTGACCAGGTTTGGAGTCGCACAGCTGCTCCTCAAAATCTGCAACACGAAAACAGAAGCACTTTAACGTAATCACAACTGGAGCTTAAAGAGGAGGTATTACACTCCTGTATACACCTCTCTTTGCTCCCCGCGCTAAGTCACTCCCCCTTCAGAGCGCTATCGCAACACAGTCAGCGTGAATCCCCCCTACAACTACATTCTCTTCGCCGTCCACACTAAATGCTGTAAGTTTAAGGCAGATATCAGACATCAGAGGTATAATACTCCCTACTATGGACCACACTGTCGCAGATAAACTCCTCCTCGTGTCTCTTCTTACAACTCTTAAATTGTTGTTTTTTTGTTTTCTTTTTTTGCCTCGTACCATGTTATAACGTTGTTCCCTCATCAAAACCGTGCCTGAATTGGTTTCAGACGTCATCCGCGCATGTTTGAGTCATTTAGCGATCTCTCCCGGGCCCTATACTAACCCTCCTTGTGCTTAGTTGTAAGATTATGTGCAAGGCTCCTCCCACAAGCCGACGTCACCCACGTCACCCACGCTCCAGCGCGACAATTCTCCATAAATCTACAAAAACATGATACAAAACTGTATACTACGACTTCACAAACCTGACCCGATGTGCAGTAGTTTCATTAGCGGGTCATTGTGTTGTGTTAGCGCTCTGAAGGGGGAGTGATTTAGCGCGGAGAGCAAAGGGAGGGGAGACTCAGAGCGTCAAAAACGAAAGTGAAACTAATAAAAATGTTAATTCGTTGTTTTGGGCAAATATAACATTTTCAAAACAATAAAAGGAAACATGGTGATTTAAATATGTTACGCGTTACAGTTAATACCCCATAGAAGTTAAATACCCCCTCTTTAATACCCCATAGAAGTAAAATACCTCCTCTTTAATACTCCATAGCAGTTAAATACCCCTCTTTAAACTACTTCAGTTTACTGTACAAGACGACACCTTTCCCCCAAAGTGCTTTACGGTGCATTATTCATTCATTATTCATTCACTCCACACTCTGCTGGTAACTGTAGCCACAGACAGACGGAAGGAAGGAAGGAAGGAGGCACTTCTGAATCACCACCTGATGACATCACAAGGTGAAACGAAACACATCCCCAGGAACACTACGTTAAAGCCCCTGCTGTGGAACATTTCACCACATTAAGGTTACAAAACTCATCTTCTCTTATAGTTATGAATAAATAACCACTCCACTCTCTCCGCGCGGCTTTTCCCTGCTCTTCTAAACTTAGACTCCGACGTTCCGATCCTGTTGCATTGTGGGAGTTTTTGTAAATATTAATGAATTGACATTTTAACAGCTTCTTTATAAATATGTGTTTTTAAATCTAACTGAGCCATATGTGCTCCCACCAATGTGTTATTTATACTGAGTTTGGGAGCTCAGCCAGAAACATGTCCTCCCTCTCTCTCTCTCTCTCGCTCCTGCGCTCGCTCCCACTCCTCTCCTCTGTTTTCCTCCTCCTCTCCCTCTCCCCCTCTCTCCTCAGCGCGACACACTGCATTAGCGCATTGTAAACACCGTCATGGAAATGTAAAGATCATAAAGAACGCAGCATCTGGAGCTGTCGTCTGCATTTTCTATAAAACTGTATTATTGTTTTGGTTTTGTTGTTTTTTGTTTTTTTTTATTCGAAGGACTTACATAACATAAGCTGCTTAAGGCTGGACTAAAGATTTTACCGGAAAAAAGATTTCTGAAACACAGCAGTAAATAAGTTATCAGTGACTTTGTGAATCCCTGAAGCTTCCACTAGAGGTCATCATTAAAGACATTAAAGAGGAGGTATTTTACTTCTACTTGTAACATATTTAGATCGACAAGTTTCCTTTTAATGTTTTGAAAACGCCATATTCGCCGAAAACAACGTATTAACGTAGCATCTCGCTAATGAAACTACTGCACATCGCATCAGGTTTGTGAAGTCGTAGTGTACGGTTTTGTATCATGTTTTTGTACATTTACGGAGAACTGTCGTGCGGGAGCGTGGGCGACGTCGGCTTGTGGGCGGAGCCTTGCACAGAATCTTACAGGTAACCGTAAGGAGGGCTCGAATAGGGCCCGGGAGAGATCGCTAGATTACTCAAACATGAATAGATCACATCATGGCAAGTTTCTGATGAGGGAACAACGTTATAACATGAAAGCTCAAAAAAGCCCATTTATATCAGGGACAAATCCTGATTTTAACGAGAGGATCCTGAACGTTACTACGGACTGATCCAGCTCTTTCAGTTCCGATACCGATACTTTGACTTTAAGTATGAGCCTGATATTAACCGATACCAGCGTAGGGGCAGAAAATATTTCCTTAAAACACAGTTGACTTCATCACATCAGAAGTAACTGTTACGTATCCCACATCACGACCGAACAGCTTCGTACGAATAAAAGTTCAAACGTAACGAGACGTTCTACGCCAAAATCAGCTTAAATCGTCTTATTACATCCAAATAAAATCCCGACCAGGATATCGGCTTAATCGATATCACGAAACGATACCTGATCCGGCTAATTTTTCAGTATCGGCGCCAATATTCTACACCAGCATCAGTGACGTTACACACACAGAGTTTAACGTGAACGAGGAGGCGTTTAGCTGCACACGAGAGCAACAATGATGTAAAGCTGCACTGTGGAACTTTCCCATGGACGGTCTGCTACCTGCTTGCCTCCAAAAGTTATTGCTTTGCCTGGAATGTTCCGCAGTACGGCACAGACCTGTCTCGATAAATACTACGCCGACTTTGCAATAGTGCGGAGATTTTTGCCTTTTTATGTAGTACGATAAGATTTGAGCTGTAGAGGGGAGAATGCATGACTTCTATGGCTAAATATTGGTTCGTTCTGGCGTTTTGTTGTTTGCAGCTCGGGTTTTTAATGGTACGGTCCGTTTAAAACTGCTTTACTGTCATTGTGTCAGTGGCATAAAGTACTTTCAGTCGTGTCGTTTATCGCAGTGCATCTCTGTGACAGGCCTATTGTGGCACTGAAGTTATCATTCTCAATAAAGACAGGTCAGATCTGCGGATAGGCAAGCTCCCTCGCGTCTTTAAAAACGCAAGCTCACTCTTATATGTATTCGAGGCGAGCGCTCCGACGGGAATCAATACTGTTCTCCGGGAGCGAAACTTTCCCCGCGCAGCCCTACGCCCCGTTACTCCGAATACTTTTCCTCGGCACATTTTAGACAGTCAGTCAAGGAAATGCCTCTTTAGCGTTATTCCGATTATGGAAAATAATGGATTTAAAAAGCGCTTGGCTCCAGGAAAAGCAGCATCAGCGAGAAACAAACAGGAGAGACATTTAAAGGTGTCAACAAAAATAAATAAATAGTTTAAACAGAGCTGGAGACAGGTCTATCTCACAGAAGAAGTGGACTAAGAGAGCGTGACGTCACCCACGGCGTTCGGCTCCAAATGAAGCTAAACGAGGCCGGAGCAGTTACAGGGACGAATTTGGAGCCGAGTTCCATATTTGGAATTCCGACCGCGAGTATCATAGCAACCAAAGAGCCGATCCGGAGCGAGGCTGTTGACGGTAACGCCCCTTTCCGCCCGCACCGCTGGTTTAGCAGGGAGCGGACGCTTAACGACGCTGTCAATCAAACCTGTTGCTAACGCTGGCGGGAGCGACCTCGGGGAAAGAAGGCGCCTGATTCGTCTGTTATTAATGTTCGTATCTTGATTTACAGACACAATAGTGAAATAAAATTCATATGTTGATTTACGGACACAATAGTGAAATAAAAACCCCAGGATCATGTAGAGGGTTAACAGGATCATTTAAGACCAAAATGACGAGTCTGACAGCAGCGGTTACAGAGAGAGGAGCCACGGTTTTTCAATAGAAAGTGAACTGGAGTCGATGGAGCCGGAAGCGCAGCTCATGCTACGTCTGTTTATATAGACAATCTATGGCCTATCCACATGAAACAAAAACTGGCACAAAGCCGAAAAGTGGCACAAAAGTGAAATTATTTTAAAGGTGCACTATGTAACTTTTCTGGAGGTGTGACTGCCAACTGCTTTCTCCATGGTTACTATGGTTACTATGTTAGATATATAGCATCATCTGTATCTATGTTAGATACAAAACACAACCCCATGTTATTAATCGGGCTCCATCGAGATTATAAACCCAAAAACGCTCACCAGTTGTTGTTGTTGTTGTTTTTTTTTGTTTGTTTTTTTGTTTTTTGTTTTTTTAATTATTATTATGATCTTATTTAGACACTGAAACAAAGAAGACACATACACACTGCATCAGAGAGAGGCAGTATTTTGAAAATGTGGTCATGCCGGATGTTTTTACTGAAGTTCTAAAAATGTTACTGCTTTAGAGCAACACAAAAAGTATTCAAAGTAGTTTAGTGTAAAATAAATAAATAAAAATAAGAATATTACTTTGAAAATTAAAATATGCTATATTTTCTAGTCTAGTGATTTTTTAAACATGTTCACGGCGTCAAACTTAAAGGTCCTATATTACGCAAAATGGAGTCTTATGAGCTTTTAGTCACGTTCTAACGCTGTTACCTCCTCAAAAACACACCTGGAGTTGTGTTTTGTTTCACTGACACATGTTTGAGTAATCCTGCATTTTTCAGCTGTCTACATTTCCCAAGCTCAAATGCTCTGTTCCACCTTGTGATGTCATGAAGTGGTAGTTTTCAAGCTAACAGCTACTTTTTACCTTTTGTTTACCAGAGATTGGGAATTCCAGGGCTGAACTTAACCAAATGGTTCTAGTGAAGGTGTGTGGAGTTTTAAAACACAGTGGAGCAGTTCCTGTGTTACCACATGATGACATCACAAGGTGGAACAGAGTGTTTTCAGTTTGAGAGAAGAACTCAGCCTAGATATGCAGAGTTTGTGTGTTAAACATGTGAGAATGGAACAAAACACAACTCCACGTACGTTTTTCATGAGGAAACAACATTATAACATCAGAAAATAGCGTAATATTGGCCCTTTAAGAATCTCCATGGAGACAAGCAGCTCACAGTAAACACACTTGTAATTCAATACAGTTTAAGTTTAATGCCATACTGTGGAACATCAATAACAACTCATTCCAACTCAGTCATTTCAAGAAGTATTTAAAATCATGATACACAAAATGCAAAATTCTGGTTATAGTTTTTTCTTAAATATTGTCTGCAAAACTGCACAACTTTTGCCTTCACGATGCAGCGAGCAACAACTAGCATGCTAATGTGCACTTTCTCATGATAGGACAATAAAACATTTTATAATTAGATACAGACAGTACGCAGTGGACTTATTTTGACCTCAAGAGTTGTTTATATAATACATCTGCACTGGGGCAAGACACATTTAGCTCAAATACATGGGGAAAAAAGGCTTTAAAACTAAAACAGGTTAAAAGTTACACGTTATTTCACTGCAGATGCTAAAAATATGTTTTGTAGAAATAGATCCAGTGTAAAATGAAATAAAACAATGATGATAAAACTGGTTTGGTCTGGGTTAAATATGTTTTTAAAAGTAACTGTAACTGAGTAAGTAGTAAGTATTTTGGTTGGTAAAAATAAAAATAAAAATCTTATATTTGAAACAAGAAGGTGTAATCCCTCATTGATCCAGGAGTGGTCCCGTTTTTTCTTGAATATTCTCTGCAAAACTTCATTCATCATTTTCCGAATTCAAATCTGGCAAGAACAGTATTGAGAAGCTGCAAATTTGTTCACAAAATCAACCCCAGATGCATTTTACACCAACAAAACGACCAAAATGTAAACTAGAAATAAAAATTACATTGAAGACATTTACCTTGCTTTGCCAAGTTATTCCCAAATTTCAATACTTTCCGAAGATGCGAATTATCCCACTCTAACTGTTAAAAGCACAAGAGTTAGCCTAAAGAAGCTAGCCTGATCCGTACCCACGCTGCAGTGTGGAGAGTGTGTCCGCAGGCGACGGCCCAGTGAAAACAAGAGGAGGGGGCTGGCTCGCGCCTCACTGGTCCAGAGATGTAAAGGTATGTTAGCCACGCCCCCAAGACAGAGAACCCCCAACCCCCCTGCCCCCGTGCCTCAAAGCCAGACACGCCACCGAACCACTCATGTGTCACTAACCAGGACACTGACAAAGGTTTAGCCACAAGGAAAGAGAAAGTAGTTCAAATCGATGCAGCTCAGAACGTTGTTTACATGATCGATCGCGCGTCTGACTTTGAGGACACGCACCGTCTCAAGGTTTATTTTTGCTATTCTTAAAGGCGCCGTGCCGGATTTTTACCGCCTTAAAAATGTGCCAAACAGAACTGGTTCATTTTAAACAGTTTGCAGTTGTCCAAAGTTATTCCTCACTTACCGTATTTTCCGGACTATAAGTCGCACTTTTTTTCATAGTTTGGCCGGGGGGCGACTTTATTTTCCGGACTATAAGTCGCACTTTTTTTCATAGTTTGGCCGGGGGTGCGACTTATACTCAGATGTTATTTATATGTGAAATATATGTTTTTTTTCTTCATTATTATGCATTTTTTAGCTGGTGCGACTTATACTCCGGAAAATACGGTACCTTATGCATTCAGAACATCATAATTATTCATGATGAGTTCAGGTCAGTTCAAGTTCATTTCTATAGCACATTTAAAATGACGTCAGCTGATCAAAGTGGTTCACATAAAAGTCAACAAAAAAACAAAAACAAAAACAAATGTACAGATAACACAATACATAGGAAAAGAACAATAAAACACCGAAATATCCTGTCTAGCTTGTATTAAATGCCAGGGAGAAGAGGTGGGTTATCAGTCTAGTCAACAACTAGCATGCTAACGCGCATTTCCTGATTATCAGACAATAAAATAAAAGTATAATTAGAAGCAGACTGTACACAGCGGACTCATTTTGACCTCAAGAGCTGCTTATGGAATATATCTGTACTGGGGAAGGACACATTTAGCTCAAAAACATAAAAAATAATCAGATACATGGCGTTAACTAATCTAAAACTATTTGAAGTTAGAAGTTATTTCACTGAAGATGCTAAAAATATGTTTTGTAAAAATAGATTGAGTGTAAGATGAAGTAAAACGGTACGATGGTGGAACAGGTGTGGCCTTGGTGAATTGTGTCGTTAGTTTCATGGCCAAAGGTATTTCATAGAATATGTGAATTCATCTGAAAAGAGAAAAACGTTGAACACTTGTAACTTGAGTATTTTGGTTGGTAAAAATTAAAATTAAAATCTTATCTTTGAAACAAGACGGTGTAATCCCTCATTTGTCCAGCAGGGGTCCAGTTTAATGTAACTTTGAAACGTCACATCAGACATACGGAAATCACAACTAAAGGTTCACTTTGTAACTTTTCTGTTGGAGGATCCGTCCCCCTGCTTGTCATTGCGTTGCCTGAAATGTTCCACAGTATGACATTAAATCTATCTGAATCTATCTCCATGGAGACAAGCTGGATCTGTGGAGAGGAGAGCCCGCTTACAGTAAGAGTCTACGAAGAATAAGGAATTGTTTGGGATTTCCTTCGGGATCAATCAAATATCTACCTGTCTAAACGTAAGGCCGTACTGCAGAACATTCCGGGCACCGTCGCCATAGAGACGAGCGCGTGGCACCAGAAAAATGTTACGTAGTGCACCTTTAAACCATTTTCCAGCCTTATTTTTTTATCGTATCATTATCGATTCCACTGTAAACAGCCATTCTTTCGACAACAAGCACCCGGGTCGTGTCAAATTTGGGTCACCCGCTCTCGGCCTCACCCAGATTTCAATGGGGGGAGGAGGGGGGAGGAGGAGGGGACAGTTACAATGTCCCTGTTGTTGTTTCCTTTTATATAGTTTGTGAGGGCCTCCATTGAACGCGTCCCAGCATCCATCGCTCCATTCAAGTTCATTACAAGGGGCTGAGGCTGGAGCGACGTAGCGAACCAGAGACAGAACATCTACTTGAACCGAGACGCACTGAGAAGAGCGAGGACGTGCGGGGGACAGGGACCCGGAGACAGAGGGGGCGTTTAACGGGGCAGATAAAGGCCGTGAATGCTCTCAGTGGGGCAAAACTGACAAGAATGAGTATCTTGCTGTTGCTGTTGTCGACTAAAACAATTCTAGGCGAAGTAAAAACGTGCTGCAGATCGATTCATCCAAAAACGGGGCGTGGAAAAAGATCTCAAAACTATTCTGCATCTCTGTTTGGTGGCTAAACTTCCTTGTAAAAGCCTGATCTCCCGGTTAGTATTTGGATGGGAGACCGCTGGGAATATCAGGTGCCACAGTGGGACGCCAGGGGCAAAAAGTGTTGCTGCGCCCTTAGGCAAGACGCTTCACCCACATTGGCAAGTGTGAAGGCGGAGCGAGGGTCAGACGGGTGGATGGTGCAGATTGGCGGCGTCGCTTCTGTCAGTTTGCAATAAATATACAGCGCTTTTCCACTTTCAAGGCGCTCAAAGGGTCCACTCACCCGTTCACACACACATTCATGCACCAGTGCACGCAGACACTTAACCCACCTCACCCCGACGACACAACGGCAGCGTTCATCTGTGGGAGCTGGGATCGTACCCCCAACCTGTGGGTCACTGGATCTGACCGCTCAGCTGCGACTTTGAGCATCTGGAAAAGCGCT
>KN483096.1:16724-51155 GCA_000787095.1 Periophthalmodon schlosseri | reverse complement strand
AATCTACTTAAGTAAAAATACAGATACGGAAGCAAAAAATACTAAAGGAAAAGTAAAAGCATCACATGAAAAAATCTACTTAAGTAAAAATACAGATACTGAAGCAAAAAAAAAAAAAAAAAAATACTCAAGTAAAAGTATCACATGAAAAAATCTACTCACGTAAAAGTACAGATACGGAAGTAAAAAAATACTCAAGCAAAAGTAAAAGTATCACATGAAAAACTCTACTTAAGTAAAAGTATGACATAAAAACAATCTACTTACTTGGAAAAATCTACTTAAGTATCACTTGGAAAAATCTACTTAAGTAAAAATACAGATACAGAACCAAAAAATACTCAAGTAAAAGTATCACATGAAAAAAATCGAATGTCTACTTAAAGAGTAAAAAGTATTTCGTGCATATTTTGAGGTCTTATGAGGCTTCAAATGTAGTGACTTTGATAAAGATTTGTGCTGAATTTTGTTCAACACCTGCTCTGTTATATATAGTGAAGTAAAAGTAAAAAGTATCCACTTTAAAATGTACTTCTTTGACTTCATTACATTCCACCACTGAACATAACAGTAGAACTAGTACAAAACATATTAATGGGAGCAGTAACATCAGTAGTGGTACTTTGTTATAAAAGTGCACATGACAGGATTTCATGTTTTTTCTAATAGTACTTTGTTTCATACTTGTGGTAAATATTTATCATAGTTTTACATCACTCAAGGGGCATTTTGTAATAAAAGTGAAGAAAACAGTTTGAAGTTGTTGAGTTCTTAAAAGGAACTGCTTTGTCTAATTGTGTTCAAAATGCAGGGACAATAGGCTCTGTGCACAGTAGCACGCTAGCTAGCTCACTGCGTCTCAAAGCTAACAGTCACTCTTATTAAAATATGAAAACATACACTACCTAATTATTTTTATGTGTAGAATACTTCAGTTTGTGATGTTTTAATATTTATTATGTCTCAAAATTAGCGTTAGCGTTAGCATTGAGACACAAACTTGTCTCTTCCTAAACACAAAAGTGTCTCCGGTGAAGTATTCATTTTATTTGTGTAGTGTTTAACATGTTGTCAGTGACATCCACCTGCAGCTCCCTGTTCACTGTCTGACCCTAACCTCCTAACCTCTGACCCCTGACCCCTGACCCACCTGCAGCTCCCTGTCCACTGCCTCATCTTTAAATATTTATTTATTTTAGCGGGACTCGGCAAAAACCTCATAGAGATTTACTAAAACAGGAAGTAGTGATGCTAACAGTGAGGTTGAGGGCGCTGTTGTGCACACAGTCTGTTTAGGTGCAAAGAAGACATTTTTTGGACAGTTTAAACCTTAATTTAACAAAATGACGTGGTGTTGTCATTTCATTTGATTTGTCAAAACTCAAAATAATTACTATTGTGTAAATTATAGGCCTCTACGTGTGCTGCCCGTGGACGTAAAATTATAAACTTCACCAAAATGGTCAAACTAGGGAAAACAAGGATTTAGTCAAAGCAGGCGACACCACCAGGCCAAGTTACAAGTCAGATCTGTGGAAAGGCCCCCCTGCTCACAGTCAGAATGCATGGTATTTTTTGATCAATAAAACTCCTGTAAAAACCTGAATGGAATGCAAGATAGATACGTTCAAAGTCATACCGCGGAACGTTCCAGGCAAAGCGCAAACATCTCCACGGAGATAAGCGAGCCTGCACCAGAAAAGTTACACCGTGTACATTTAAATACTTAAAAGCTTTCTGGTTCATTCACCTAACTGCTCAAATCTCTCCGCAACAACAACAAAAAGTCTAAAAATGCGTGTATTTTTCAGCAGGCATACCAACCAAAAAATGGGTACTTTCTTTTTTTTTTACCTCAAACCTTCACTCAAGCCTTGACATACTGGCTACATAGGATATCTACGTGCAGCCCACCCTCCTCTGACTGTTGAATCTGTGCCAAAAAACTGATGAACTGCCGAAAAGGGGAGTGAGCGGGCCAGATAAGAGCCATTCATCAGTCAACATGCGGAGAGCAGCTCGCAGTTAAGGTTAGAAACACTTGTAGACTTTTTATCTCCCAAACTTCCCTAAACGTTCCCATCGCAGCATTAACTTGACCTCTCCGGAACACTCGACGGCATCCTGGATTTCCTAATTGTTTATTTGGACTGGATCAGTGGTTCTCAAACTTTTCACACCAAGTACCACCCACCTAAGATAATATTTGGTTTTCCGAGTACTACCAGATCTAAACCTGGATTTTTATCGAGGGCTGTGGTCTGCAATGAGACTAAACCCGTAGAAACGATAGTTCTTAATAAAAATCAACCCGAAGGAGGACAAACATCTGAATACATTTGTCTCTAAATCAAACGCATATTGAAACTACAGAGGGAATCAGCCCACGTACCGCAGTTTGAGAATCACTGGACTAGATAAATATAACTGGAAGGTCACGAAATACGTAAATGAAGATATGAACATTAATAACAGACCAATGAGGTGCCGTTAGCAGCAGGTTTGCTTGACAGGGGCGTTACCTTCAACAGCCTCGCTCCGGATTGGCTCTTTGGTTGCTATGATACGTGTGGTCAGAATTTCAAATTGGCCCCTATAACCGCCCTGGCCTCGATGAGCTTCATTTGGCTGGAGCCGAACGCTGCGGGTGACGTCACGCTCACTTAGTTCGCTTTTTTATACAGTTTACGCGCCCGACACAATGGTTGAACCCAGAGGTCAAATGAGAGGAAGTGGATTTTTAGGTTGTCATACGAGAGAAGGACACTCACGCCTATGATGTAACTGTGTACGTTGCATCATGTCTAAACTGGACTGTAGAGTACTTACTGTAGGCCCTATATTGCAGTTTACCGTAACACTGGTCATTGCGGTCGGAGATACGTTTGTTTACTGTGAAATATACTGAGGGATTTTCGTGGAAATCCAGGTGACTGTGCGTGACAAATCCGGTTTCAAAATCGGTGACAAATTGCGCTGTCACTTGATGTGCTTTAGTGCAACAGTTTTCATGACGTGCACAGCGACACCGACCGAGCTGTAGTAAAAAACTGCATTGCCTGGTCAGCCAAAGATGAATGTAAGTAGACCCCATGTGTCCACTTCACATCTTATATCTTGCAGGTAGCACAGAGTTACGGCCATGGACTAGGCCTGTCTTACTTCCATGTTGATGTAATTCATGGCCTAGTTTTTGCTCTTTGTTATTATATTGGCTCATTATCTCATTATCATCCCATTTCTGGACATTTAAGATCATTTAAGGCGAGACACTGCGGGTGAATAGGAAAAAATCTTAAAATTAGAGATGTCCATTTCAAACTTCTGCTTTAAATAATAATAATAAATAAATATAAGAACAACGTGTACTACAAGTTTTTCATCATGCAGTGTTTCCATATAAAAATAAGGCATTTTGTGTGTAAAAACGGCCAAAATTGACAATTTTTGGGACATTCAAAACAGAAACATGAAAAGAACCATTGAATAGGAAGCACAAACAAAGCATTTAACAAACAAAGCATTTAAGTTATGTCCTAATGGAAGATAGGGGTGGGATTTAATACGTTTTCTTCTTCCCACTCCTTTTCGAGCTTAAATAATGAAAAAATTGTGAAATGTGCATTAAGTGTCCTTGATACATGTGCTTGAAATAAATAAATAATAAATAATAATCTAATAAAAAAATAATAATAATAACCAATGAAATGTCTTACTTCTTTCTGTTGCATATTAGATACTAAAACTATACAAATATTTTGGATATGGATTTAGTATTTGAGTGAACTAGATCTGACTGAAAATGTGCCTAAAAACTCAAATTTTGCCTCATTTTTTTGGAGTTAAAAATTTACTTTACCTTAAATCAGACTTGAAATTAGAGATCAAAAAAACCCTCAGTAAGTTTTGTCAAAATCTTGTTCAGTACATGACTGGAAAGTTTGGTGTATGTAGGTGCTACTTTAAGGGGTGATCCTTAGGGAAAATGCAAGTTGAATAAATTAAGTATTAAAACATCTTTCAGTGCAGATTGAGACATTTTGTTGTTTCATGAAAGCGTGTAGTTTAAAAGAACAAACTGGCCAAAAAACAAAAATTTGAAAAAAAAAAATTGCCTGTAGTGTCTCTATAGTGTCTATCTGATGTGAGTAATCAGAGGGACCATGATCAGAAAGGAATGAAAGAAATGATTTTGCTGTTTACATGTCATTTGATTGGTTTTGTAAAAAAATCTGATCATAGTCACATTTTGAGTGCACATGTGACCTCAGCCTAATGAGTGAGCTACTGTGTCCACTGATTCTCCCTTGTGGTTAATTACAGTTTGTCTGAGTTAAGCCCTTAAACTGTTGCCAAATATTCTTGAGTCTATTTGTGTAAGTGTAATTGTGTTCTGTCTCAAATGAAGCCCTGTGTGCACATACTTACTGCGACTAAAACAGCTGTGTGAAGGCTTCCCTAAATGTTCATGGGGTATAGATCAGTGTGAAATCTCTCAGTCGTCCAGGTATGATCCATGGTAAAAGAAAAAGTGAAGCGAAACATTTTCACTCCTACAACTTTTTGTCCAGTTGACAGATTTACATTTTTCGTTTAATAATTTCTGATTGCTTTCTTCAGAGTCAGAAGTTTACATACATTTCATTAGGATTTGGTACCATTGTCTTTAAACTGTATGACTTGGGTTAAATGTTTTGGATATTCTTACACAAGCTTCTCACAATAGTTGGCAGGAATTTTGGCCCATTCCTCCAGACAGAACTGGTGTAACTGAGGCAAGTTTGTAGGCCGTCTTGCTCACACATGCCTTTTCAGGTCTTTCCATAAATTTTCAATACGATTGAGATCAGGGCTTTGTGATGGCCACTCCAAAACATTGACTTTGTGATCCTTAAGCCACTTTGCAACCAGTTTGGCAGTTTGCCTCGAGTCACATTTGGAAGACCCATTTGCGCCCAAGCTTTAACTTCCTGGCTGATGTCTTGAGATGTTTCTTCAGTATTTCCACATAATGTTCTTTCCTCATGATGCCATCTATTCTGTGAAGTGCACCAGTCCCTCCTGCAGCAAAACAACCCCACAACACCCCCTTTTCCCTTCTCCTTTCTTTTAGAGTTATGTCTTCTTCCTGCAGAGTGGCCTTTCAGCTCATACCGGTACAGTACTTGTTTCATTGTGGATAATGACACACTCTTACCAGCTTCAGGTTTTACTTTTGTTCTTGGGTTGATGTGCACATTTCGAAACAAAGCACGTTCATTTCTGGGACAGAGAATCTGTCTCCTTCCTGAGCGGTATGATGGCTGGGCATTCCCTTAAGGCATCTGGAAATTCCACCCAAGGATGGTCCACAGTTCTCTTCCTGATATCTTGGCTGATTTCTTTTGACTTTCCCATGATGTTACACAAAGAGTCAGTGTGTTTCAGGTGTGTCTTCAAATACATCCACAGGTGTGTCTTTAATTAACTCAAATGTTGTCAATAAACCTCAGAAGCTTCCTAATACATAACATCATCAAGTGGGTTTTCCAGATTGTTTAAAGTCATAGTAATCTTACTGTATGTAAACTTCTGACTTTGAAGAAAGTAATGAAAAATTGTGTAAAAAAAATCCTTCTCTCATTATTCATGCATTTAGCAAATAGAAATAATTTTGATAATCCTAACTGACTTAAAACAGGACAAGTTTAGTCTTATTTCATGTCAGACAGTGAGAAAAAAAGCATGTGTCTTTTTATGTAGTGTATGTAAACTTCTGGTTTCAACTGTACACCAACACCCCAACCCCAGTGTGTCCCAGTTTAGAATTTTGAAAATCTAGTCACCCTGCCCTGAATATTTTACAAGGATCACGTGATGGCGTGAACTTGGGCGCTTCACTGCATGTAGCGAAAATACCACATGTTCCAGCCAGGTATTTAGCTAATAATTATCCGCCGTTACAATTGTAGGTGCATCCAACTGCAACCTATCGCGATCCTGGCACTGATTGGCAGTTTTAGCTAACAATACTGCGTCAGCTTCTCTTGTGTTTTGTGTTGATACACCTTTGGCTAGGTGCACTGAAAGTCGTTTGAGGGTTATTCAATGATTAGCTCGGGATTATTAAACTGGATGTGAGCGCGGGCTACGTGCGTAAAGAGGATAAAGGACATTCTTGTGATGGGGCCAAACAGGAAGTTTTGGTGATGTCCTCATCTTGTCTAATCATAGCGTTTAGAACTGAAAGGTTGGCAAACTGCGTACAGTGTGTGATATATGGCCACCAACGCCAAGGTCGCTCGTTCATATAGCCTACATTGTGTGACTGTAGGAAAAGGGGAATATACTATAAATAAAACGTGTAATGGTGACCTTAGCGTGAACTCTGAAGATGATGAAAGAAATCACGTTCTTTTAAAGGTCCTATATTGCACAAAATGGACTCTTGTGAGCTTTTTTTAAATATTAAGCTATTTTCTTATCTATGTTTCTCATCACAAGGTCCTATATTACGCAAACTTGACTCTTGTGAGCTTTAAGTCATGTTCTAATGCTGTTACCTCCTCACAAACATATCCGGAGTTGTGTTTTGTTTCATTCACACAGGTTCAAGTAATCCTTTATTATTAGTCTGTCTACATCTCAAAAGCTCAAAATGCTCTGTGGTAGTTTTCAAGTTAACAGCTACATTTTACTTTTAGTTCCGTAGAAATTGGTCTTGAACAAAAACAGTTACGCCCTTTAAGAACTTACGCTGCCAAACATGGTATGGGCTATATGTATAAACAAGTTTTAAATGTTGTTTTAAAGTTAAAATATAGTTTAAAGCTATAGAAATTCAGAAAGATCCATTTAGTAATCACAGTTAACAAAATATTTACAAAACTGGGCTGGACGTGTGACTCTGATTCAGACTTCAAATCTCAAATCAGAATCAAACTGGGAATATCAGGTGCCACAGCAGAGCCGCAGTAGCTCTAGTAGTGTAAACCGTTATTGCGTCCTTCAGCAAGACACTTTGCCCACGTTGCTTAGTGTGAATGTGGCTAGAAGTTTACCGTCACCGAGTATGGACTGAATGAATAATGGATGAAATTTTAGCATATTTGAGTGTCTGGAGTGTTTGGAAAATGTAACGTTATTAGGGGTGTCAAAAGTATGGAAAAACAGATACTAATTGATGGATGGAAATGAACCTTTCCAGAGTAACTTTAGAATGATCTTGAGCTGTATCTTTCACAAGTATAAGACACATAGACTAGTACACGCCCATGGACCACTATGGAACCTACTGGACGACTGAGGGATTACACAGATATAAGGCCACATGGGAATAGAAAAGAAAGTACTACCATTTAATGTTGAAAATCACATTCTATTTTACATGTACATTTTGGAATAATATCTTAAGTAAATAAAAACCCAGTTGTCAATAATACAGTACAAAGTTTATCTTAACTTACAGAAAAAATGCATTCTCCATAGTAACAACACAGACATAAAGACTCTTCACAGTCCACATGAGCACAGACAGTAGACCCAACCGTTTGATTACGCTGCAAAAAAATAACTTGACAATAACTTTTTACACCCCGCCCTGGTGAAGAATCCCACATGTGGTTAGTGGTGACAAACAGTACGCTATTTATGGGTTCCTGTTATGCAATGCTTTGAGGACTTATTCTCATTCATAAGATAGAATATTCTGTTTGAAATGGTTAATCGCTATGGCAACTAGGGTTGTCAAAAATATCAAGTATCGGAACAAGTATAAGACTAGTACACGCCCATGGACCACTATGGAACCTACCTGGACGACTGAGGGATTACACAGATATAAGGCCACATGGGAATAGAAAAGAAAGTACTACTATTTAATGCTGAAAATTAATAAAATAAATCGTGTTTTTTAATTATCATTGTGATATCATAATCAGCATTGAATATCGAGTCTATTCCTTAGTATCGAAATCGAGTTTGAACTTTTAGTATCGTGACGACGCTACTGGCAACGGTCCTAATTATTCATGTGAAACCCATGGATTGCAAACTGCTGCAGGCTCATTGTTTAGGCCACTGGCTGGGTCCCGGGCTGTCTCCCTCTCTCAGGAGGTTAGCGTCTGCGTCGTCGTCTGGCCCGTTCAACAGAATATCTCTCCGCGAGCTCAGGCTGGGCGAGCGAGGGGCAAGGATCAGGTCGTAGATAAAAGCCGCCGCGATGCCCCCACACATAGGACCCAGCCAGTACACCTGTGTGAGAGATACAAGAGTTAGCATGGTTAGCATTTAGTAAGTCAAAAATAATACATGTTAGCAAGATCATCTAGTTTAGTCCTGGTCTTATCCCATTGACATAGCAATTTAGTTCATGGTTTAACAAAGGTGGATAAACGAGTTCGCTTTTAGTGTTAAGAAAGGTCTAGACCTTTAGAAAGTTTAAGCCAGTGGGTCGTGGTTTACCTCTAGTGGAACAGAGGGGGCTTTTCACTACAGGCTGCATTAAATATTGGCCTTCCCAAATATACAAGGGGTAACTGCGCAACTAAAATCAGTACTTTGAGTAGCCTATTTGTGTAATGCCCCACCGTGTAACTTTTTAGCCAAAGGAGACTAAAATACAAGGCTGTTTTTTTGCATTTCTGATATTTTATTGCACTGAAAAATGTAATGGTTCCTTACTGTGAGTGGCTTGCATCTCCACAAATCTGACTCTTGCTTGGCCTAGAGGAGGGGCCTCCACCTGCTTGTTTCTATGCACATGCAGCTTCTTTGGCTATAATATTCCACAGTGTGGCATATTTCCATGGAGAGCGTAAGAAGTATGACTTTTCTATTTCCATGGAAACGTGCAGGTGATATGCCACTTCCAGAAAGGTACAGGTTTTAAAAATGTAACTGTATACAACATATCGGATTATACTTCTCCAGTTTTTTCCTACACTTTTACTTGATTATTGTGAGTCCACATGTATAAAACTGCCTCTATTTTCCGGCGTAATACTTTTAGCTTTCATATCTCATCACAAATATTCCATTACCCAGTGGTACTTCATTTGATTGCGTATGACTGCCGGGCCAAAGGAGCGTGCCGGGTTGATGCCACATCCGGTGTAACTGATCTGTGAGGATAACAGAGCATTACATTAGCATTAGCACGGCACGGAAGCTGATCTAGCTTTAGCAGCTGTCAGCGCGTACAGACCGCACAAGTGATGAGAGGGATAATATGGGCTCATTTCAACAGCATCCAAGCATGAGATGAAAACGTCTGGCACAGGCTCACTGATATACAGCAACCTATGCTAAAAAGACATAGGATCTGCAGCTCTCAACAGTCTCAGTCAGAATGGAGCTTCCTGTTCAGTAAAGTTATGGAAACAGAGCCAAAAAATAACATTATTTCCAACCTTTAAAAGCAGGCCATTGTGTTACTTCCCATAAGCCAAAGTTTGCAACAGTGTGTATAAGTTAAAATCAAAATTTTTGGTTAATATGCAGCGCACTACAAGTAAGATCAAGATCAGTTCATTCTTTAGTTTTTTAAGTTTTGAAAACTTTCACAAACCATTTGCGTTTGCTCTCGTTTGCTTTTCCGAACTGCCCATGTACTGATGAGGTGAGTTAAGTTACACCATTTCTTCAGAATTATGACAAGCATTTTTTTTCTACTGTGTGACTCAGTGGTAGAGCTGCAATGGTATCTGTTTCATAAAATTTAGCTGTCTCCAAGGCATTTTCATCCAGTCAGTATTCCTCTGAAATGCTTACTAAAAACATTTCCATCCTTTCTTCTGAACATTTTGCAGAAAAATGCGGTATCAAGATATGTCTATGAACAGAGAGTGGCTGCAGTTACAAACACGCTCTAAATATGGGTCATGGTCTTTGTCACGTTTTTATATAGCGCTTTTCCACCTTCACGACACTCAAAGCTCTTTATATTGAATCAAATTACACACACATTCATACACCAGTGTGCACAGACACTGGGAGCGAGGTGGGTTACGTGTCTTGCCCACAACGACAGCATTCATCTATGGGAGCTGGAATCGCACCGCCAACCTGTGGGTCAGTGGATCTGACCGCTCAACCAACGATGTTTATGTCGACAACGGGATTGGAACCACCGACCTTCAAATCAGTGGACAAACACCCTACCAGCCCCAATACAATTATTATGAGATTTTGGGTTATAAGACCATTAAAATGACCATCACAAATGTCCAGAAATGAGATAATAATGAGATTTTGTTGTGCATGTGAACATAGCCACAGTTTATCCACATCACCCACTACAGCACTGTGTCACACTTCCTAAAGGTATTGTTTTATAATTGTTATTCTGAGTTTGGAGGGACTTACCGCCACCAGGTGCCCCAGTGTGACGGACAGGCCGATGGCCAGTGGAGCGGAGCCCTGCACATCAGTGCGTCTTTTATCAGTGACGGCGATGACACACAGGACCAGCTGCAGAGTGGCAAAGAACTCTATGGCAAAACCCTGGCCCAGAGACACGTTAGAAATCTGGGAAAGACATGGGAACAATTTTACACTTTGCAACTGTGTCTGTATGACTCTTGGCCAAATACGCAATGCTAGTTCTCCTGTACTTAATCCCATTATTTGTTTTTTTTAACCTAATAACAAATGTAATACATTATCAGTAAAATAATTGGCGTAGTTAATGGACTTCAATATGTTTAACTCATCAAGTCATTTGAAACTTTGAAACATTGCTCTTTAGTTTCAGTGTCCTACTTCACAAACATTAACAGAGCATCTTTAAATCAGTTCATTTATGCAAAATGTACTTTTTGCTCAATAGAAAATTCATTAAATGTTTGTATTTTTACTTACTTCACAGGGGTGAAACAAAATGTGCAATATTGTGTTATTACAGTATCTTCACTTTTATATTCTATTGAATGATGAGCTCTTGGTGCTAAATATGATTATCTGTTACTGGTATGGTACCTAACACAGTAGGATATATGTAATCTCTATAATATCTATGTGCTATATAAATAAATACACTTGAATATCTCCTCACTCGTCTCTCCACAGTACTGCATGAAACCTGAGATACCACTTATGCACTGTGATGTTGCACCATAAGATTCAAAAAAATTTCGCAACTTTTCGCGACCTCCCCCTCACCTGGTTGACCCCCAGTCCGATCGCCCGAGGCCTGAATCCATCCAGCAGCGCGCTGGCTGCCACTGCCCCCAGCATCTGTGCCAGAGTGTAGCAGACGAAGCGCAGAAAGCTGATCTGACAGCTGACCAGCAGACCAAGGCTGACCGCTGGGTTCAGGTGAGCTCCACTCACATGCCCTATGCTCTGAGCCAGGGTGGCGATGGCCAACCCGAAGGCCAGAGACACCTTCACCTCCTGGGAGTCTTTAGATGGGTTCCCAATGGCCGAACCAATACCGAAAATGATAAACAGAAGCATACCGATGAACTCTGCGGCCACGGCACGCCAGAAGGCCCTGCTCTTTAGTTCCCTCATGGTGGCAAGGAGTGAATAGTGCATGTGTGTTCAGCACCTTGAGTTTTATGCTTCAGAAGATGGTGTGAAAATGGGAGGGTGATACAAACATGCAAGTTTCACACAGTCAACGGTCACATTGTAGTTCATAATCATGTTACATATGTGTTTTGTTATATTTAGTGTACATTATTTGGAACAACAGCAAGCAAACTCAAATGTCAACTTTTATCCTGCCATTAGAATTCATTGCCTAACCCTCATTCATATCTTGTGACGCCTAAAAATGGCACTGTGCGAGTCATCACCCCTAATGTGGAAGCATTTATGCAGCAGTCAGTTTGAACTCGATATGTTTATTTGCAAGATGTATCACGTGTTTGCAGTTTGAATGGTAGCATAGCTAACCCTAACCCTAGGCCTAGATTACAAAACAATGCCCTCTGTGAAGAACAACTAAATGTCCTCTATATTTGTGAAAAAAAAAAATATATATATGTAATTCGGATATCTTCAAACATGTGCTGAGTTAGTTTAGCAGTTCATATTTCAGTCTTGTCTCAAATGTTAATGCGTGTTGAAAATGTTAACTCTGAACAGTTTTATTTCCAAAGTCATGAAACTTTCACACACTCAATTTCAAAAGTCGTTGTACGCTCTGAACTCTAATCTTCCTAGGCTAGACCACATTTGTGCTCACTCATCATCTCAGCGACAGGACGCTTTAAGATATTAAATCAAGACTGGCAGAGACCCACAAGACAGTTATGTGTTTGGCATTATTGTGGTGGGCTTGTAACCTCCTCAAATGCAACCAACAGCATTGCACAATTAAAACTGGAACAACAACTCAACAACTCCCCTGTATTTATCCTAAACTAAGACGCCAAGTTCTCATGTGGTCTCAGTAGTGGCTCTAAAATGTCTTCCTTTTGATGTTTGTCCTCACTTGTAAAAACAGACACAGCTTTTTAACATTTCCGCAGCGGTCACACCTTGGCGTGCCGGTGTTCTGTCGAGTTGGTATCGCGTGTCGAGATGACGTGCCAGTACTTCAAATCGACAGTGCTGCCTACAAAAGCTAGCTTGCAATGATATACCTGTGTTTATTTGAATTAATTTGATATTTGCCAGTTTTATAACATAAGTACGCACTAAATATGTTGTTATTATGACGTTATGTAGTGTAGGGTAAGGTTTGTGTTAGATAGTCATCAAACCCTGTTCCCTTAACCAAATCCTAACCTTATTTATAACATTGTTCCTAAACTTCATTCCTTTTAATGACCTTTAATAACTGCCAAATCTCACCGTCGCACCTGCAGGTAGAAATGAGTATTCCCACTAACAATGTTGGGTGAAATGGGGAGAGGCTGAGAAACAAACCCACACCACAGACGCCACAACACAAACGCCTTAAACCACGACAGCGAGCTATTATTAGTCAATTAGACACAGGAAATTATAGTGAAGTTAAAGGAAATGAACATCCCATATAGGCTTTGTGTGGCATTAGAGCGCTGGGATAAAGTAAGTAGAACTAAGATCAAAATAAACCAACAACGCCGCTGGAAATAAATCCACAGAAATAAATATATAAGTAAACGTAAGGCGTGCAGGTAAGGTCACTGAAGGAGGCAAGAAGTTCCATTTTAACTGATGGGTTTTAAATGACATAACAGCATTCGATAGGCCCATAATAGTTAATACAGATGGGGGAAGCCGCGTTCCAAATAGGAAGTGATCATGGGCTGTACTCCAGGCTCCATCGACTCTGGCTCCAGTTCACTTTACATTAGAAAACTGTCTCCCCTCCCTCCGTAAACGCCGCCTCGTCAATTTGGTCTTAAAATGTTCGTATTAACCCGCTCTACCCGATCCTGTTTTTTGTTTATTTCGCTACTGTGTCCGTAACGCAAGATATGAACATAAATAACAGACAAATCAGCTGCTTTCTTTCGCAGGGGAAAGAACAGGTTTGATTGACAGCGTTGCTAATCCCGCTGCCAGTCAAACCTGAATTCTGGGGCGTTAACTGCCACAGCTTCACTCCAGATTGGCTCTTTGGTTGCTATGATACTCAGAATTCCAAATATTGAGCCTGGCTCCAAATTCGGCCGTAGCTCCTAGCCTCGTTTGACTGGAGCCGAACGCCATGGGGGACGTCACACTCGCTTAGTCCACTGCTTTATACAGTCTGAGATCTTGTCCCCATCTGGGATTATGACATCATCACATTATAAAATCTGAAAAACACCAGTACATTAGCATTTTATTATGTGGGAAAATGCTTATTAAGTCATTTCTGTTTAGGTCTGCTTCAGTTTGTTACAGTTAAAACCCATAGTAGCTTTGTTCAGAGTTCCAGTATGAGCAGAGTAGGTTTCAACAGATTTCATTTCTTTTAGCGTCCATGCCATATTTTCTTCATTACATCGAGATCAAACTCAAAAGGCAAGGCAAGACAGCGGCAGACTGCCCGTACAGTTGAACCTCAAAGCCTATAATAAAGAAAGAATGAATTAAATAATCCTGAAATATAACTAGTAGTAAACCAGAGGAGGAAACGTACCGCACGCCCACAATGGACCATCACATTCCATGACTGACCAGTCCAGTACCCAGCTTCAGCCAACGACTCCAGTGGGGGACGTAACCGACCAGACCACCGGCTGAAACGAGTGACCTGTCACATAATGGCAACTTCACAAAAATAAACACAGGAAGGAAACTAGTTGCCGTGAATAGCCAAACAAACACTGCACCAGGAAGCAGAATTCTTTTGATCACCCTAATCTGGTTTGTCCTTGTCATTAGACTATGCCCTACCTACTAAAACTCCCATCATTTAATATCATTTGCTTTTTGACAATGGTACATTTTGGACAAAAAAAACCAAGTATAAATAGCCTATGAATGTTTTAGTCGTCATGGATACTATAAACAAAGGCTGAACAGGCTACTTGCTACTTGTCTTGTTAAAGTTAAAATAAGGTTATCACTTAACTGACACACAAACCTATGTTTTACTTATATTATCAGTTATATTGAGTTACAGTAAGTTACTATGTACAAAAGACCCCAAGATAAGTGATTAAAAAAGTTATTATTTTTGCACTGATACAGTTATAGGTGTTTTTATGCTCAAGAATGCATCACAAAAGGTGCATTTTTACACTGAGCAGGGTCACCTCTCCATAGATCTGACTTGTATCCTTTCCTGGTGCAATACAATAGCGAGGGAAAGATTTAATGCCATACTGTGAAATTTTCCAGGTAAAGCAATAACATCTCCATGAAGACAAGCATGTGGCAGACTCTAAACCAGAAAAGTTACATATTGTCCCTTTAAAGAGGGTGGGATTAAACCCATCTACATAACAGTCCACGGACGATCCAGAGCTACCTTCTTTACGTACTGGGATTATTTGACCAACAAGACTTAGTGCATGACTTGGCTATCAGTTATATTGAGTTACAGTAAGTTACTATGTACAAAGACCCCAAGATAAGTGATTTATGGGTTTTGTTTATACAGTATTTTAAGCATTAGTTCCAGTAGCGCTCTCATTTCCTACATTCCTGTGGTCTGTGAAGCTGGGACACATATGTGCATACAGTCATAAATTATGTTTGCGTAAAAAAGTTGTTCATTGTTCCAACTAAATGTACATGTTGGGAATATGCATCAGATTTCCTATGCATTTTGCCTGGGTATACCATAGAACCCATGATGATATTCTTGCAAAGTGATGACTGTACGCAGTGTAGACTAAACCACTACTCACATCCATGAAGAGAAAGGCCCGTAAATTGGTTATAAAGTAAAGGTGTGCATGGTAAAATATGTATATTGAATTTGTAGGTGCCAAAATAGGAGAATGCATGTGCTTATATGGAGGCACAGATATATACTAATGCATTTTTATTAAAACAAAGCCTAGTATCTCAAAAGTTTCCAATATAATGCCCATACAATGCCCATGCTTTAAAGGTGCAATATGTAACTTTTCACTTGCTTGTCTCCACGGAGATGTTACAATATGGCATTTAAGTTATTACTCATGTGCTGATAGAATTACAGGTGTTTTTATGCTCAAGAATGCATCAAAAAAGATGCATTCTGACATTGAACAGGGTCACCTCTCCACAGATCTGACTATCTGTATTCTGCCCTGGTGCAATACAATAGAGAGAGAAAAGTTTAATGCCATACTGTGAAACTTGTGAAACTTTCCAGGCAAAGCGATAACATCTCCGTGAAGATAAGCATGTGGCGGACTCTAAACCAGAAAAGTTACATATTGCCCCTATAAAGAGTGTGGGATTAAACCCATCTACATCTTAACAGTCTAGGTAGTCAGAGCTACGTCCTTTACGTACTAGGATTATTTGACCAACAAGACCTAGTGCATGACTTAGCAGTAGCCAACACCGGCACACACAATAGCAGCATTAATATAATTCTTTGGCATCTAAACAAGAGTAGTGTGAAAGCCATTGTTTAAAAGGACAGCTCATTGTAGCCAACGTGTGTCCTGCTGAGACGGATACACAAGTCTCAGACAAGGAAAGGGTGAAGGAAATGGCTCCTTTTGAATTCTCCAAAACAAAAGAAAACAGCCATTTACTGCCTGTCTGTGTGGGAAAGAAGACAGGGCCAAAAGGGCAACCTTGTCTTGTCACCCTCTTTTGAAAGACGACTTAGTGCAGTGTGGACAGTGGGGCAAAGGGATAGGAGTTAAAGGAGTATTCAATGTTAGAAGCTTGTTATAGAAATTTTAAGTGCAATCTTGAAGCATTATTGAAATATTGCATTTCGTATCTATTTGCACTTAAATAATATAGAATGGAATCAAACAGCCAAATCTTAATTCAGTGAGAGTGGATGGCTTTCAGCTAGTGCAATATTTGAGGGTCTGAAAAACAAAACAAAACAAAAACATGGCATTGGAATGTTGTTCCCTGATCAGAAACATATTTGGATTTGTTTTTTTGAATTCATGTTTTGAGTTATCTTGTATTTAGGGCTGTGTCCTTCTCAAAAGCTGAAAATACTTTCCAGGTAATATGTCATAATAATAAAGCAGTTTATGTTGCATTCTTCATTCACACACCTGGTGGTGGTAAGTTATTACTGCAGCCAGAGCCGTCCTGGGGTAGACTGACGGAAATGAGGCTGGCACTCTATGCCATCGACCCCTCCAACCACCACCAACACTCACGCACGCACACCATATTCATAGCAGGCAAGGTGGGAGAAGTGTCTGTGCCAAAGGACACAACAACAGTATGTACTATAGCCACTGCTGCCCTACTACGGCACCTGGCACTGCCAGCAGTCACCCATCCAAGTACTAATCAGGCCCAACCCTGCTTAGCTTCCGGGATCAGACAAGATCTGGCACTCTGAAGGTTGTAACTTCCTTCCTCTCCTTTGTGTTTACAATTTCACAGAATAATGATAATGATTATAAAATAAAATACCTTCTCTACAAAACAGTGGTTTTAGCCGTATTTGTAATGCTTCACTCCAGTCCTGCTTTCTAAACAAAAATGTTAATGCTAAGGTGTACTTAAAGGTACACTATGCAACTTTTCTGGTGGAGGGTCTACCACCTGCTTGTCTCCATGGAGATATTACTATGTTCAGAATGTTTCCTACTATGGCATGACACTTGCTATCTTTCTCCATGTAAACAAGCAGTTGCAACACATGTCAGATCTGTGGAGAGGTAACCCTGCTCACTGTTTTTCCAAGGTATTTTTGAGTAATAAACACCCATGATGATATAAATGATAAATAAACATGTTTGCTGCTTTCCAGACAAAGCAGTAACATCTCCATCAGGAAGTAGGTCCCCACCACAAACATTGCATAGTGCACCATTACGTAAAAGCAAATAGTTTTATCCACCCAGTTAAACTTTAAACTTATTCCAATAGTTTTACATTAATACTGGAAACTATTATTTTGATTACTGATCTTCTCTCCTCCAGCCTCTGTTTGATAAACCACTTGGATGGCCTCCCGACTGTTGACCGACTACACCCATGTCTAATTTATCTTCCACACCTGCTTCATTTTATCAGGCAAAAATGTTAACACCGATAAGAACCATCATCCCAAAAAAATATAAAACACTATGAAGAACTCACTTTAAATATCTCTATAAAAGAAATATTACTTCGCTATGTCCAAACAGACGATAAATTCCAGCCAACGTGGAATCAAATCAGGTGCACAACACACTGTATCTGTTAAAGGGCCTGTACACAATTTTCCCCACGCATGTGAGCAAAATGTGTCTTGCCCAAGTATAGATATATTGTATAAGCAGCACTTGAAGTCAAAATAAGTCAGCTGTCTAATTATAAAGCATTTTATCGTACAAAAATCAGGAAGTGCGGATTAGCATGCTAGCTTTACTGTGACGGCAAAACACTGCTCTGATGTCTGAAAGTTGCGAAAGGCACTTATGAACCCATCACAGTGAATATTTAGGATGTTCAGAATGCATAAGGTAAGTGAGGAATAACTTTGGACCACTGCAAACCATTTATAATGAACAGTTTTTCACGTTTTAAGACAGTAAAAATCACGTAGAGCAACTTTAAATGTACTAAATATGCACTTACCACATTGAGGACTTTATATCTCCGTAAATGCAGCACTGAAGTCAAGTGATCCTGATATGGCACTTGTTATTCCAAGTACTTTGCAAATCCACGTCTTGCTCCCTTTAAATATTTTGCCATTTTAAAACAAATCTAGCAAAATTTCACCACAAGATCCCACTGCATAAACTACTCATCTAACTTTGAGTGTTTTCTGTGCCACACAATCTTAAGTACTTGTGCAAAGAGGAGGAACTTTTATAGAACATTAAACATTCTCTGAAAATATCTAAATTCTTGGTAAGGAAATGGTTCCTTGAAATCCACTCAAAGCTGCCCTCGGGCTGTCAGGTGACCTCATTGTTAAAACAAGTATAACATGCCAACTCAAGCCGTTAATGAGATATGATTTTATTTCATTATTGTTGTTATAGAGAATTTATTGAATGGCAATAAAAGTAGTCTGTGATATTTATGCAACATTTATGTGTGTTCAGAACTCCACCAGCTTTGGGAATCCACGGCAGCTTGATCCTTGAATTAAAGCTGTAGTGAATTAACAACAGCTGAGCTCATCCATTCTCTTCTGGCTTTGTCTCAGTGTGTTTCAAGTTACGCTGTATTATGCAACTGTCTGTCAAGTGTGGCTCTTCATCACCGCAGGGTTGATGCTCTACGTTCTCACGAACTTTAATATGGAAGACGTTTAATGTGCACTGTGTAACTTTTCTGGTGGAGGGTCCGTCACCTGCTTGTCACCATGGAAAATCTATTGCTTTGACTGGAATGTTCCAGTGTGTGGCTATGAACTGTATCTATTCAATTATAGGTGTTTTCATTGCTAACCCATCCACTTTTACTGTGAATGGGCTCACATCTCCACAGATCTGACCTGTAACTCAGATTACTGGCTTCACCTGGTTGTCTCCATGAAATAAATAAGTTTAACGCCTTACTGTGGAACATTCTAGGCAAATCATGACATCTTTATTCGGACAAATACGTGGTCGGTCCAACACCAGAAAACTGACATAGTGCATCTTTAAAGGAAGTGCATGTACCCTACAGTCACAGGTGCAGATAGAGACACATACAAGTGTTTCTCATTCGCAGTATATGGACAGGCCTCATGTGAAAGATCAGAACCTCCAAAATTTACTCACTGAGCTGCAGAGGCTGCACTAGCACTGATTCATGTTTGGCTGCAGGTGCTGGGGTTTAGGTAGTGACCATTCAGAACAGAGCAAATCCCTTTAGGTATAAACCGACTGAATGTTTCAAATGCCTGTGAAAGGTATTTAGTTATTTAGAAAGTTATTAAAGGTACATTATGTAGGCCTAGCACAATATCAAATTTCGTGTGATATATTGCTGAAGTAAATATAGATGATAATCGATAATACTGAAAGCAAAACATAAAGCAGAATGTTGTAAAGAATATTGTAAAGAATGTAACACTTAGGAAGTTAGTTTGTGTCTATAATGAGTCATAGAAGTTCATAATTCAGCCTTCTACAGCTCAAATCACATCATAGAACAGAAAAATAACCAAAAGTTCCTCACTAATACAAAGAAAAGCACTAAATACTGACCCCCAAAAATCATTCTCCCATCTGTCATGTACTGAACGATAAGTCGATATAGTATTTATCGTGACAGGCCTAACATTATGTCGCTTTTCTGGCGTAGGGCCCGTCACCTGCGATGTTATTTCCTCAGTACGCCATTAAATCTACTGATCTCAGCGGTGACAAGCAGGCGATGCCACCAGACGAAATCACAGGTCAGATCTGAGGAGAGCCGATCCTGCTAACAGAAAGAATGCGTGTTTTTGAGTAGTCTGTGTAATCCCTCAGTCTAGGTATGATTCATAGTAAAAGAAAACAGCAAAACTGTCAACTGGAGTGAAGACGTTTCGCAGCTCATCCAAGCCGCTGCCAAGTCGCTTCTTCAGAGCAGCGAAACGTCTTTTTTCTTTTACTATGTTTTTGAGTATTATTAACGCCTAATAAATGAAACAAATGCTATGTTACAGTAAGGTTAAAGCTACCATCCGTAATTAGAATAAGGTTACATACGGGTTAAAGTGTGTCGCTGTGTTGTATTGTATTGTTGTCTAGGTGCTAGCGTCATGAGGCTGAATGAAAGACAATGAGGACATTTTGGTGTGACCTAAAGTTTGGGAGATGTGATGTGGCTTATCTGAGAGATATTGTTGTCTGGAAGCGCAAGTGCTGCCAATGGAGGAAACATGGAGAAACAAAACATGAACTCTTTAATCTGATTACAACCTGTTGCACCGGAGATGTTAATGATTCTTGGTGTGTACTGCAGACAGGAAATTAAAGAATGAATCACACCATTTAAAAATTACTTAACTGTTCCACCATTTGGAAAACTGATAAACTGCAAAACAAGTGTTTTTACAGAAACCAACAACTTCTTTCCCTTTCCTGTCAAGTCAAGTCAATTCATCAGTTTCAGAATGATGAAAAAGACTGTTGCCATAGTGATTAATAATTATAACTAAAATATTATATCTTTTGAATGGGAAAAATACGTCATCACCAAATTACGTTTTCTGATCATTTTAAAAGTCTAAATGTTTTCACTGCTATTAACCAACTTCAGTTCTGCAAAACGGTTTTAGTATCATTCAAACTGCTTCCCTGCTGTTGGCTTTGGCTTTTATGTAAAAAAATAAATAAAATAAATAGTATGAATAATACTCAAAACAGGGACCTTAATAACATATTTTACAGTAATGACAGTGATAAGGGACAAAACCATAGAAACTATAAGCAGTTGTTTTCCATATTCTGTGTTAACTATGTGCTCTAGAACCGGGTTGGTGACCTCTGTGACCTTAGCCTTTGTGGCCCTATGGCTCCGGGTTCCATGGTTAAGGGTCAAGCTTAGTAAGTCTTTAAAAACGTATCTATATTTATGGAAACAAACAGGTGATGCCAATATTTTTGAGCAATGAATGAATGAATGCTCGTTACATACATTTTATACCATACTGTGGAACATTCCAGACATCTCCATATTGGCAGACCTCCCACTGGTAAAGTTACATAGTGCATCTTTAATAATGAATAACCTATATTTTTCATACTATGCTGAGTGGTAATTAGTAGGAGATAAGTGACGAAGCACTCTCCCCTTTAAAATTCTGTTACACAGTGTGGAATGTTGGTTGACCCAGTGACCCAGTGAAGGCTGGATGTTTAACCATTGATCTCTGTGTGGTTCATGTCTGATGTGGACTTAGGTACTGCCGTTTCCCAATACCATTGTTTTCTTAAAAAAACAAAAAAGCAAAAAAACACACAAAACCTAATAATAAACCCACTGACCCACAAACAAGAGAAAGTTACTACAAAGTCTTAATGAATAAGCTGCAGGTGGATGTCACTGACGACATGTTAAACACTACACAAATAAAATGAACACTTCACCAGAGACACTTCTGTGTTTAGAAAGAGACATGTTTGTGTCTCAATGCTAACGCTAATGCCATAGACTGTATAAAGAAGTGGACTAAGGGAGTGTGACGTCACCCATAGCGTTTGGCTCCAGTCAAATGCAGCTCATCGAGACTTGGCTCCAAGTTATAGAGGCAAATTTGGAGCCAAGTTCCATATTAGGAATTCCAACCACGAGTATCATAGCAACCAAACAGCCAATCTGGAGCAAGACTGTTAATCACGCCCCTTCCCGTTTGCATTGCTGGTTTAGCAGGGAACGTGCTCTTAGCAACACTGTCAATCAAACCTGTTGCTAATGCCAATGGGAATAGCGAAATGAAAACACCAGGATCATGTAGAGCGGGTTAATACGAACATTTTAATACCAAAATGACGAGCCTGACAGCAGCAGTTACAGAGAGAGGGATGACAGTTTTCTAATGTAAAATGAATTAGAGCCAGAGTCGATGGAGCCAGAAGTGCGCCCATGATCACTTCCTATTTGGAACGCGGTGGCTAGCAGGTTAGCTATGTCCATTTATATATACAGTCTATGATTTCAGTAGGCTCTGTGCACTGCTTCACTGCTTCCTGTCCAATTTGATCTCTATGTTTTTTTTGCCGAGTCACGCTAAAATGAATAAATATAAATAAACACTACACAAATAAAATGAATACTTCACCAGAGGACACTTGTGTGTATAGAAAGAGACATGATTGTGTCTTAATGCTAACGCTAATGCTAATGTTGAGGCATAAAAGATATTAAAACAATACCACAAACGGAAGTATTCTACATTGAAAAACAACCGGGTAGTCTTTATTTTAATTCATTTGAATTTTAATAGTTTTGGTTGCTTATTTTATATTTTACACTTAACTAAAAGTTAGCATAAGCTTTGAGACACAGCGAGTTAGCTAGCGTGCTACCGTGCACAGAGCCAATTAATATGTTTTGAAACTAAGACAAATTTCTAATCAAACACACACATATTGTCTACAGTCAGCTATTGGTGATCTTAATCATCTTCTGGCATTTTGTAAGACCCTCCCTCTAAATGTTCCAAACACAACCTTGTCTAGACACCAAAATGTATTTAGTCATAAAAGTCAAGTAAATACCGAAATATTAACTCGTTGTTTTCAAGTTTTTCAAGTTGTTAGCACTCTTTGTCCAGTATTCTTCTCAGAATTCCTCAAAACTTACCTAAACTTACACATGAGTTAACTATGCTCTGATAAACATGACCTTATCAGTAACTTAAGAGGAATAAAATAGATATGATTATATTTTCTTAAGCATATCTTCGGGGGAGTTCACATAGCAGAGTTACACCTTAAAACTAGTAGCATTTTTTGTTTTTACCAAGTGAACTGCTTTCTTAGTATTAAATGTCAAAGAGTCTTTTAAGTTAAGAAATTCCATGTGTGAAATTGACTGCATGACACTGGTAGTCATAATATTGTTCATTGCTCCCCATCGACTTACCCATTGGAGTCTTTTGGATGGGGTGGGTGGGTGTGGCCCCAAATATTCCTTACTCCATCTTTACGTTGTCAACACTATATTGATTTATTAGTTGTGTTGTTAACTTTTTGAAAATATGTTTGTTGTGATGCTACCTGAAATATGAAACAGAAACAGTTTGTTTACTTCATGAATACGATATGAGACATTTAGTGGCCGAAATGTTCCGCTCTATGCCATTTCACTTAAGTATCTTATAACAGGTATTTCTATTGCTAAAAAAAAAAAACAAAAACAAACGAGAAACAACAAAAAAGATGCATTATTACGGTGAGCAGGGTCCCCGCTCCACAGATCTGATCAATAACTTGACCTGGTAGTGTCACCTGTTGTCTCATAAGTTGAATGCTTTATTGTGAAACATTCCTGGCAAAGCAATAACCCCCCCCTCACCGGAAAACTTACGTACTGCACCTTTAACCTGCAGTGGTAAAATAAAGGACATTATGAAAAAAGAATATGGAGATAAGAAAACATTTTATAAGGTGGCAAAGTTTACTCTCTCAATGAGGCTATAAAGTGATATTACATTTACTTTAACCCAGGGGCGGCGCCAGGGGGGGCTTGAGGGGGGCCCAGGCTCCCCTAGAATGGCACCCAGGGGCGGCGCCAGGGGGGGGCTTGAGGGGGCCCTAGGCTCCCCTAGAATGGCCAATGGTCCCCCATAGCCCCACTTTCATAGCACATCTAATCTTGACTAAAAATATTCAAATGGAAACCACAGAGTGTTCAAAATGAGACTACAATAAAAATAAAAGAATTCCAAATTAGGTTTTATAAATCACTACAGGGGCTAAACTGGTTGAAAGCAGCAAAACAAACATGGTGGGGGGTGGGGGGTACGCTCCATTGTTAAAAAATTCTATATTAACATGTTAAGTGAGCACCCACATTGAAGACCTTAGCCCCCTATAGCTTCTCCAACCAAAAATATCTGGCACTGCCCCTGCTTTAACCTTTCACCCCTACGCTAGTAATATTATTATATTAAGCATCTCCATTCTAAAAATGGGTACCATTCCATACATTATCTCCAATGCATTTTCAATTGGAGAGTTAGCGTTAGCCTCCAAACATCACAAAATTTAAAAAAACAGGGCTGTTTTGGCGACTGACAACCACTCGAACACACGTGAGTAACACCAGAGCCTCATTAGAAAACATTACCACATGTAGCATTGTTTCGCATAGATTATTAAAGTTAGCAGTTACTACTGAAATTAGCATACGTGCTAACTGCCGCGTGATAAACATTTCTTAAATCTGACATTATGCTGGACAATAATACACCAAAAATATAGCAGGCCATAACCACACGTCTTGACAAAACTTTACAAAGACCTGTGACCCTGGAACTGTATCCTGTCTCCCCGATTTGAGTTGGGTTTGATTGACAGGTGGATTAACCATGGTCCAAATAAACATGGTGTCTTAGATGTAAAAAAAAAAGGGGAAAAAATAACGCAGAGGATGAAGAAACAGTGCCGATTTCTGCAGAATCGACACCAGTCTGACAAAGAGACCAAACCATTTATCTGCGCTGTGTACAATTGTCACAGCTGATGTTTTTATTTTGCTCTGCTATTAAAATGAATGAGATAGAAGTTTAATATAATGTCTATGCCTTGCACGCGTTCATGTCTCATTTACTTTTCTGCAGTCACCATATGAGAGATCGCACCGGAGCTTATAACGTGGCAAGATTGTATTTTTAAACAGTTCGACAATGGCTAATCTCACAAGTCACATTTATGGGTTGTTTGAAGGATATGGAACATGTTTGGAAATGTTATTTTGGTAATATGTAAGAGAATCACTGAAATGATTAAATAACATGACATGCTATCCGTATGCTAATGCTAAATTTCAGATCATTTAATGTTGTTTACTTGCTCTGCTCTTACACTCCAGAGTCCTTACTGACATACACACATCATATTTGTAACATTATGTATTTTATTTGCATGTGCAGTGCTGTTGTACAGGACACATATTGTTCATTATGTAGCATGTAGCTAATTTGCATATCAATATACTGAGAACTGTGTGATGTTGTGTTAAACTTTTTAAATGTGCTTTTGTGTTTGCTCCATTCAGTTCCCCTTCAGTCTCATCTGTGCTGAACACAGAGGAGTCTGAGGAGTGTTTGTGTGTGAGTGTGAGTGTGTGTGTGAGTGTGTGTGTGAGTGAGTGTGTGTGAGTGTGTGAGTGTGTGAGTGTGTGTGTGTGTGAGTGTGTGTGTGAGTGAGTGTGTGTGAGTGTGTGAGTGTGTGAGTGTGTGTGTGTGTGAGTGTGTGTGTGAGTGAGTGTGTGTGAGTGTGTGAGTGTGTGAGTGTGTGTGTGTGTGAGTGTGTGTGTGAGTGAGTGTGTGTGAGTGTGTGAGTGTGTGAGTGTGTGTGTGTGTGAGTGTGTGTGTGAGTGCGTGTGTGTGTGTGCCCCGTGCTGCTCAAAGTGCTGCCGCAGTGCGTAAGACGCACAGAGAGAGAGAGGGGCGAGTCACATCCAAATGAATAAGCTTAAATCTGTCTGAGTGCTGAAAGTTCAAGGTAGGGCAGATTAAATATCAACTATTACACTGCCTGATCCATAAATTAATTATATTAAATGTCTTAAGATGGTTTGAGTCTAGACTTATTTATTCAGTGGGGCTACTTCTCTGTGCATAAGGTTCAGCAACTTGTCATCTCCCTGAAGTCTGAGGCCTGGACCATTGGTGGCCCTGAAGATCAATTGATTAGGGGCCCCTCCAGGGTAGGGGGCCCTAGGCGGCCGTCTACTCTTGCCTAATGGTAGTGCCGCCCCTGGTCCTGACCAAGCAACAAGATCATGGAGGTGTGCCCTGGAGCACTGAACTGTGTAGCTCCCTGCTCCTAATGAGGTGCCCCAGTGGCATTGAAGGATGGGTCAAATGCAGAGGACAAATATGCCCTAAGGGTCAACAAACTGTACCTTCACCGTAACCTTGTATATCTTAAGTAATATTATGTTGAAGGCAGTTGAGTAAAACTCTTTAAACATCTATCTAGCCCTGTTTATACTTACACTACATGTGTATAACTGTTTTTCCTCTTTTTTTCCTTCTTTTCCCAACTTGTCAGATAAGATCATATGATCTTGTTCACGTGCGTGTCACCCTACATGCTTACTCCATGTATGTGTGACCTGTATGTGTTTTGGTGACCCTGCATTTGCCTAATCCTCATTACTCTCATCATGTCACTGAGCTCACACGGATAGCCTTCTGTTTTCTCATTATCTACTTGCACTTTTCCCATGACAAATCCGAGCACAAATGTGATATAAATATATAACAGTGTGTTTTATTTATTTATAAAAGTGAGGCATTTCAGGAGTGCTCAAACAAATTCTTTAGTGATAAACATATATATATGAATAGTACAAAAACATGGCTCAATATAGAATACTGACGGCAGCGAAGGGTTTAAGTCACAATTCAAATGCAAGAAAAGAATAAGGCTGAGAATTGAAAGGGTGCAAGTGATACTCCAGACACAGATTACACTGATTTTTTTCATATTTTTTTAACTAAAAGTCCAATTCAGTAAGATGGACACATTTTCACATTCAAACTTTGGAAAAAAACAAAACACTTATGTAACTTATGTTTTGTCTGCATTTAAAATTTGAGTGACAGTAGTTTAGATATAAAAATATATATATATATATATATGAGAAAATGTGGCAGTTTACAATTAAAAAACAAAAAAATTAAAATCGCAAAAAATTTTAGATTTTTTCTGTAATATTGTAAGCCGTCATTTTTCCAAATTTCACTTACACCCTTTTGACCTTCACCCACTGAACAAAACACTTCATAACACAATAACACAAATGACCCTAGATTCAATGTATTTTACAAGATCATATAGATATGTACAATATGGCAGAGGAGTGGTTATTTTGAGGTCATTTCAACAGTTGTGGCGTCGTTTCCTCCGTTCACATCGTAGTCTCCGATGGGGCCGCTCACCAGGACTTTCATGCGCTCTGGAAAATCGTCAAATTTGGGATAAAGGAGGAAGTCGTAGATGAGAGCGGCCGCCACGCCCCCGGACATGGGACCCACCCAGTACACCTGTGAAAGAGACTTACTGTTATTACTGTGGTCAACAAATACAAGCATTTTTTTTATGTGGAAAGGTTTACTATTTGGACAAGAAAAGAAGGAGTAGTTTCTTGTTTCTCCCTGGTATGAAAATATGGCTGATTTGATATTAGTAGTGTAGGTGGGGAGGGACATTCTTGTTTCTAGATTACTCAAACCTACTCGACAAATTGTTACTTGAACAGTGGTACTGTTTTGATACCATACAAATATCATGTTAAAGGGGTTTTGGGCCCGTTAGGGTGCGTTCACATTTGCACAAACATCATGTTTAAACTGGGACTGAACCTAGAACTAAACCTGGACCAGACCTGGGCTAAACCAAGTCTAAATCTGGGTTAAACTGGGCTCAAACCAGCACCAAATGAGTACAAGTGTGAACACATCCTTACACAGTTACATTACATAGTTATACAGTGCATTACATGTTATTACGAGCTGCTAAGTTAGATTATTTCTTTTAATTACTTATGTTTTATGTTTGTTTTGCTAACATAGTACAAGTATAGGTCAAATTAGCCCTGTTTTAACCCCTATTTAAGTGACTAGATTTGGTATTTGGGAAGCCAGATATTAAACAAAGTGCTGCTTGGTGTGCAACATTTGAGAGGTAAAAGAAAAAAAAAGAAAATTTCTCTTACCCAGTGGTTTGTGAAATCATTGAGGATCACAGCCGGCCCAAAGGAGCGCGCCGGGTTGATGCCACATCCCGTGTAGCTAATCTGTTAAAACATACATACAGACATACGTGCAATCAGCTGGCGTCTCTTGGAGTGTTTTGGCTAACAACAACACCACCACCACGGTATCTGGCAGTGAAAGTTAAGTAAACACGACCGGGGGGCCACTCACCGCTGCTAGATGGCCCAAGCACACGGACAGGCCAATGGCTAAGGGCGCAGACCCGGTGACATCACGCCTCCTTTTATCAGTCACTGCGATGACACACAGCACTAACTGGAAGGTTGCCAGCAGCTCGATGCCCACGCCTTGACTGGGAGTTATTTTGTTCAGCTAAAAAAAAAAAACAGCAGAACCAAAACAAGTCAGAAGTCTGCAGCGTGCGCTTGTAACCACCAAGGGACATAGTGTGCAGCGTGTTGCCATTTGGATTCATGGAACTTTTATCCATGGCTTTTGAGATGATGATAGAGAACTAGGACCGTTGCCACAGCGATTAAACAAAATATTATATCTTTTGAATAGGAAAAAGTCCTCAGAATGTCACGTATAACAGGAACCCGCATTTATGTTTTTGATTAAAGAATGCTTTGCAACTTTTTGAGCTTTTATGATGATTTCTGCACACACACAGATAAACAAAAATCTATACTTCTATCAAATCCTGGCTAATATTTCACTTGAAGACAGTCTTTTCATGGGTTTCAACTTCCTGATTATAGATGCCATTTTGGGTACTTTCACTCACTCATAAGACATAATATTTTGTTGTGGATGGTTAATTGCTATGGCAACGTTGCTAATTACCACCTCTCTGAAACTCATGGATAGCAAGCAGCAATGCATAGAACCCAGCATGCTACATTCACTCACTTAGACACACTTGACTGACTGCAAAAATTACAATATAAGAAAAACACTTACAGAATTCAGGCCCAGGGAATCTGTTGTGCTCGGTTTGGTCCCGAAGACGATCCCGCTGGCCAACGCCGACCCCAACATCTGCGCAATGATGTACATGACCGCTTTGAAGACGCTTATCTGGCAACTCGCGAGCATCCCCAACGTGACGGCGGGGTTCAGGTGCGCCCCGCTAATGTGCCCCAAACTCTGCGCCAGGGTCGCAATGGCCAACCCGAACCCCAGCGCCACCTTAACCTCCTGGTCTGGATTGGTGTTGTTGGTGTTGCCTATAGCCGTGGATAAGCTAAGGAATATAAAAAGTGTCATGCCCACCAGCTCGGCTAAAACTGCCCTCCAGAAATCCTTGCTCTTGAACTCTCTCATGGTGGCCTCTGTGTGTGGTTGTGGGGTGCTGAGGAGACTTCTGTGAACTGACAAACAGCTAGTGCATATATAGGGTTTCTGTTGATAATGGACAGGGGGCGGGCTTTCAAAAAAAAACTGAAAAAAGGCCACTGTGAATTAATGAGAAATCCAAAAGCATGTGTCTGGCACGGGCCCCTCCTCTTTTGGGCCCCCCTCCCGCTCTCACATCCTACTGGTCCTTGTGCGTGTGTGGGAAGGCCCTCCCTGCACCAGCCTTACTCTTTGGACTCTTGGGAGTAATCAAATTGGACTCGGAATAGCAGTGGTGGAACAAGTACTCAATTTCTTTTCTTGAAGGGTAAAGAAGTAAAAACTAAGGAGAGGTATCATTAAAATTTAACCTAGAAATATGAATACTGTTATATGTGCTTATGGATGAAAACTGACTCTCTTTGGACTCTTTGAAAAACAAAAGCACAACTTCAAAACTTAAAAAAATCTAAATCTTGCCAACATGTTTTGAAATATCAGTTAAATTGGATTAAAAGCTAACAACAGTGATGTTACCACCATCACTTTAAAGTTGCAATCCCCTTTATGCCATCATTTTTCTGTGGAAAGATGACCCCACTCGCAGTATGAATGTGTGTTGTTCTTAAGCAATAAAACACCAGAAATGTTCTCTGTGGAGCATTCGGACCCACCCAGCAAAAAAGCTCCATAGTGCACCTTTAGTCATCCTCCCACCACTGTTACTAACACATTTGATACATTTCTGGCTAAAAAAAACTCCAAATTAAAAAAAAACCCACTGTGTTTCTCTGAGTATTTACGTTCTTCAAATGCTTTCCAGTGATGATAGTGTGAATCAGACTGGTTCAGAGGAGATAAGGCTGAGAGGGTAGCTGACACCTCCCTGTTTTGTGCATTCAGTGACGTTAATTCTCGCACCGCACTCTGGAGCCTTTACAAGACCACCCAAAAACTATTGTGCACGTGCCATTGTCCGGAAACCTCCAGCACAGCAGGGGGGGCCGGCACAAAGGGACGTGCGAGGTATAGAGGAGAACGTTTGAGATGAGTAAAGTTGTGGACTGTTAAAGTGCACTGTGTAACTTTTCTGGTGGGGGCTCTGCAACAAGCTTGTCTCTGTGGAGATGTCATCGCTTTGCCTGGAATGTTCCGCAGTATGGCATTAAACTTATCTATATCTTGTGTTTGTTCAATTACAGGGTTGTCCAAATTACATTGAAAAACGTCCATTGTTACTGTGAGCAGTGAAGTTGTAGAATGTTAAAGATGCACTGTGTAACTTTTTGCCACCAGCTGGTTTTGCCTGGAATGTTGGTAAAATTTTTATCTAGCGCTTTTCCACCTTCAAGACACTCAAAGCGCTTTACATCAAGGAACCACTCACCCAGTCACACACACATTCACACACCAGTGTACGCAGACACCGGGGGGCGAGGTGGGTTAAGTGTCTCGCCCAAGGACACAACGGCAGCATTCATCTGTGGGAGCTGGAATCGCGCCGCCGACCTTCGGATGAGTGGACAAAAGCTCTACCAACTGAGCCACTGTGTTGGTCGAGCTACTGAGCTACGGTGTTTTTATGGCTCAAAAAAAAAAAAAAAAACAACTTGAAAAACATGCATTCTTACTGTGAGTGGAGTTGCCTCTCCACAGATCTGAGCTGTGTTTTAGCCATATTGGTGGTTTCAGTTTCTATGTGAATGTGATGATGTCATACTCCCAGATGGAGGCAGGAGACAGTTTTTCCTATTGATTACATTGCACTTTGCCATGAAATATCTAAAAGGTAAATTCACAAATGCTGAGCCTGATCATTTCTATGAGTGACTGGACCCAAGACCTCACTGTGTTACAACAGAAATCTGCATTTGGACAAGATTAATTTTAGGTGCCCCCCTCTGCTTTAACTATTATTGGCCTATAGAATGTGGTGATGTCGTCTGAAACCATCACTGCCATATTGTCGAATGTTCCCTGCAAAGCAATAACAACCCCATGGAGGAAGGCAGGTGGCAGCCCCTCCACCAGAAAAGTTCCACAGTGCATCGGTGATTGCATAGTTAATTATATCAATATATTGTATTTACATTTTATATTTCATGCAAAACTTCCTGCTACTTGGGAAAGTAGAAACTATTTGACATAAAGCTGCCAAATGAAATTTCAACCAATTCAACCAATAAGAAATAAGTAATAATTTTGTTTGTTATTCTACTTCCTGGTTGGACATGTGACATACATAGAGGTAATTCCATAACTGTTACCTAGCAACTATAATGTTAAGCATAGACTGTAGGAAGTGAGCATGGGCGCTTCTTCATACAGTCTGTGATGTTAACCAAACATTATGGTTGTTTAAACTGCATAGTTACAATTAGATTAAATTAGATTAAAAATACATGGCAACACCTTCATTTTGTTGAATGGATGTTTAATCTGTTAGAAAAAAAAGTGATATACAATTTCAGAACTAAGCGCTCCCTCCTGTATTTTCTTTTTTAAACTTTCCTTCAACTCTGTTTCCAACTAGTTCCCCCTTTGATAAATATTTACCACAGGTACTATCCCACCAACCCAATTATTTAGAAAAATACATGAAAACCTGTCAGATGCACTTTAAACGTAACATAGAACTTTTATAGAAATCTAAAACTGGCAAACGTAAGGTCAACATAAGATTCATTTTAACTAATGTAAGTTTTTGCAGTGAAGTAAGGCAAAGTGAGTGGCATGTGCAGTTATCTTGGAGGACTGGGAAATGAATTGCTTGTTGCACCTGGTCCCAAAGGGGAGTGTAAATCCAACAGCCAGGATACAAACAAGAGTGTGTTTCAAATCAAATGTATCCTTGTATTGGAAAGATATAAAAGTTTATTCCAGTGGCTACAATTTGGATACAAGAATTTGGTCTGAAGAGTTTGTATTGTTTTGTGCTAAAATGTAATAAATGAAATGATAAATAAAGGCAAGGCAAGTTTATTTGTATAGCACAATTCGTACACAAAGTAACTCAAAGTGCTTTACAGAATAAGAAAGACATTAAAATCACAATACAACAAATCAAAACATAAATAATCATAAATAATCATCATAAAATGAACATTAAAAGAGAAGAGTGCAGAATAAAAACCTTTGTCATATGCACAGCTAAACAGAACAGTTTTGAGCCTGGATTTAAACATTGTCACAGTAGAGGCCTGTCTCACATCTTCAGAAAGACTGTTCCAGGTTTTAGCTGCAGAAAACTGAAACACTGATTCTCCATGTTTAGTCCTGACTCTGGGCACCAGCAGGAGGCCGGTCCCTGAAGTCCTCAGAGTGTGAGATGGTTCATATGGCACTAACATGTGGGAGATGTACTTTGGTGCTGGTCCATGGAGAGACTTGTAACAAGCAGAGCTGCTTTAAAGTCTATTCTCTGAGCCACAGGAGCCAGTGCAGAGACCTGAGCACAGGACTTATAAACCCTCTTTACTCCAGTTACATGGTGATCTTGATGATTGATGATTATGCATTCTTTTATTTCACTGCGTTTAGACTTTTGTCATTCTCAGTTAGAACATTCTGTGTACACTGGTGTATGAATGTGTGTGTGAATGGGTGAGTGGTTCCTTGATGTAAAGTACTTTGAGTGCCTTGAAGGTGCCGCTATATAAAAGCGCTATATAAAATGTGACTATTGACTATTATTCAAATTTTGTGTTGATTTTAAAGTTTTGCGTTGTACTGCTCTTTTCTCCTTGTATTTGGGCAAAATTTGTCTTACCCCAGTATATCTTGCATAAATAGCTCAGCTTGGAAGTAAAATAAGTCAGCTGTGTACTATCTGCATCTAATTCTAAAACATTTTCTTGTCTGTGAATTAGCATGCTAGTTATTGTTAGCATTAGCACAATGGCAAAACTGAATAATGCTAAGAATGCGTAAGGTAGTGAGGAATGACTTTTGACCACTGCAACGTTTTTAAGACAGAAAAATTATATTAAATATTCTCTGTGGTAAATGTCTATATTGTCTTTTATTATCGCACTTTGTAAAGTATATTACTTTGTTAAAGAATAGCTCCGACAGTTACAACGCTCATTTCCACCAGCTTACAAAATCTCAGCTGTGACTACGACATTATGCAAACAACTATTTGTGTCCCAGAAAACTACGAGCTGCCCTGGTGCGTGACCACAGCGCTCCTCAAGAGTTCAAAGTGAATAAACGCCACTGATCAGAGCTCACCTTAAAACATAACTCCACCTCATAGTATTAGAGATACACTACAATACCAATCAGAAGTTTGGATACACCTTCTCCTTCAATGGTTTTTGTACACACAGAAGACATCAAATATATGAAGCAAGATATATGGAATTATGTAGCAAAGAAAAAATAGTACCTCAACAAAATATTTTTCATATTTTTTATTACTCAAATTAGCCGCCCTTTGCTTTGTGGACTGCGCTGCAAATCCTTGACCTTCCCTCAATGAGCTTCTTGATGAAAGAAAAACTCAAATCTGTCAATTTGACAAAAAGTTATAGGAGTGAAGATGAAGTTTTGCTGCTCATCCAAGCCGTTTCTTAAGTTCAGTACTTTTTGTCCAATTACTATGGATAATACCTGGACGACTGAGGGATTACACAGGCTTCTTGATGAAGTTATATAAAATTATTCAATGTAGCTTCATCTTTTAACATTTTAACGGATGCATTTACTGGATTCTGTTACTGTTTCATTGTATTTTGTATTTTACATTGACTTTGAGTGACCATGAGTGTCTTGAAAGGCGCCTCACATAAAATGTATAATTGAAATATACAGTACCAATTTAAACTCATAGCAGAGTCACTAGTCCTAATCACATACATACATTAAGACCAATAACCAGTATGAATGAATGGTGTGTACCAGGCAACTGCTAACTGGGAAATTTCCCACCTCCAACTTGAAAAAAAGTGCGAGCGCGGTGTAACTTAAGAATACGATCAAAAACGACAAGAAAAGCCAAGACGATACTGAATCATCCGTCTATATTTGCAACTGAAACTAAATATCTCAAAAAGAGCCATATGTGAATCATGTTAATGTTAAGATCCAATGGTCTAATTTAGACACAACAAGATTAAAGTCACAATTTAAAATGTATGGAGTCCGACAGCATTGATTATGACATCTCAGTCCCTTTCTGAAAGACTTCACCAGAACTTTCTTGTGATGCAATCCTTCAGAAATTATATATTTAT
>KN483096.1:5378-16635 GCA_000787095.1 Periophthalmodon schlosseri | reverse complement strand
CCTCAGAAACTACATATTTATGTCACCACAGGTGACTCAAGGAGTGACACAAACAAACAAGGTAACTTTGAGGTTTTAAGACATCTGACCTTCCATCCAAGAGACTTCAGATCCTTCGAAGGGAAAGTTAGATGCACAAAACTTCAAAATCCAGGCCCCAAGAGAGTACTTAGAAAGGATATAAAGAACTCAAAAGCCCTGATATCCCTTCTTTTTGTCCATATTTCAAATAACCTCCAGTCGCCACTGCATAGCCACCTGCAATCAAGAGTCCTTTTTTCCAGTTGCTGCTTGTATCTGGACCTTTGTCATCTTGACCGTTGGCTGTAGGTTCACTGTAAGATTCGCTGTTTGAGGCTTCTGGATGTTTTGATTCCAGTCTTTGAATGAATCTTGTGTCAACAATTTTCAGAAGTGTGTCCTTGTCTTTCGAGAGTTTATGAATTTGAGCTGAAAGTTCTTGTTTTTCTGCTTCTGAGTTTTCTCTCAGTAAACTAATCATCAAGCTGTGTTCGTTGTCTCTAGACTGCAGGTTGGAGAGAGCCTCATGTTGCTCCTGGATCTGTGTGTTGAGGTTACAGATCGTATCGCTGGCTCTCTTTGCCACTGCAGATCAGTGAGTAATTCTTTGAGCTCTTTGATTTCAGTTTTTTGCTGACCATTTTCCAACATGAGATTCTGTTCTGTAGTTCCTCACAGTGTAAAGTGATGACCTCATCTAACTCTGTCTGATGTTTGGCCTCAATTGACTGCAGACATTTGATGAACTCTTTTAGCTGCTCAATTTCTGTTTTCTTTTGCTCATTTTGAATCTCAAGTTCATTTTTTCTTGTGGCTTCACTCAAATGTAAAGAGCTCATCTCATTGAAATTTGTAGTTATGCCAACTTTTTCATCCTCTCTTTTTTTCAATAATTGCCTGAAGTCTGTTTTTCTCTTCAACGAGGGCCTCTATTTGAGCCAGAATCTGACAGAAAGGTGCACTTGTCAGACAGGTGCACTGGTCAGACAGATGCACTGGTCAGACAGGGTCACTGGTCAGACAGGGTCACTGGTCAGACAGGTGCATGTAGGCTATAATAAGTCCTCATGTGCCACAAACGTCACCTTAAACATAGCCCTGAAGAAACTTCCTGTATTTCTCTGAAATGGAGCAGGTCCAGAACAGCCACATGTTCCTCCACACATGTGTAATAGTCCCGTCATTCTGCTAATGCTGTAGCTTCATAAACAGACGGGCCTGAAACTAGCTCACTGTTTGTATTTCTAACATCTAATCACTAGAAATGTGAAGCTAAAAGTGAGTTATTTTAGTCACTTGTGTTGAAAGTTGGCTCTGCTGTTGTCGTCTCCTGCTGCACATGCTCACTTACTAGAAATCTCCTCAGACGTCTGATTCCCATGGATCTATAATATGGGTTTATACAGCGCTGTCTGAGTTGGCTGTGGTCCTCAGTACACATGTGCAAGCCTCTAAAACAACCGGCTCTCTCTCTGGTTGTAAAAGCACATGTTCAGAGTGTGCTCCGTATGGAAGTATAATGGTGCGGCATGGCCTGCGTAGCACAGGACAGCAACACAAGTTAATGAGACATTTGGGAACCGCGTTTGCTGCAGTCTGCTCAGTGACCAGTAGGTTGTAGTAAACACTGTGACACTGTGTCTTCAACCATTCTTCAAACTGGCAGAAGTGAAGGGAAAACGAGATTATTTGGATATATTTCAAAACTGTTGTGTCGGCCTATGGGCCAAATGGCAGCGCAGAACGCGCAGCTTGGGCTCTGGAACCCAATTCCTTGAGAGGGGCTGGACTCTCCATTTCTCTGGCGTTCCTTTCCCTGCGCCTTCAGGTTGGGGACAGGTCTCTCACTGTTGTGTCAGCCTATGGGCCAAATGGCAGTTCAGAACTTCTTGGAGTCGCTGGGAGGGGTACTAGACAGTGCACCGACCGGGGACCCTATTGTTCTACTGGGGGACTTCATTGCCTACGTGAGCAACAACAGTGACACCTGGAGAGGAGAGGTCGGGAAGAATGGCCTCCCTGATCTGAACCCGAGCGGTGTTCTGTTATTGGACTTCTGTGCTAGTCACAGTTTGTCCATAACGAACACCATGTCCGAGCACAAGGGTGTCCATCAGTGCACGTGGCACCAGGACACCCTAGGTCGGAGGTCGATGATCGACTTTGTTGTCGTGTCATCTGACCTCCGCCCTCGTGTCTTGGACACTCGAGTGTCAACCAATCAACCTGATTATTAATGAATATAGTTAATATATAATTAATATAAAGCTTTTTGATTATGTGCAGACAGCACACAGCTGACTTATTTTTACCTCAAGAGCTGCTCATACAGTACATCTGTACTGGGGCAAGACACATTTTGCTCAGACATATGGAAATCAAAATCGTCATTTATTTGCACATCTCGATGGCCTCTCTGATCCACTGGTGGTATTTGTTACAGCACTGATCCTACTACTTTTTTGTTTACTATTTATTTTATTTTTGTAGTGAGTTTTGTCTGAGTTTAAAATATCAGGTACCCAGCTTTATAATGAATCACTGGCTCCAACTTTGCCTGAGATAGGAAAAAAAAAAAAAAAAACTGGAACAAACAAAAGTGACACAGAAATGCTGTGACCCATGTAACAGGCTGCGACATCATTTTCCTAATTGCCGAGCTGCCTAATTGGTTTGCACATGTGGTATTTTCAAATCAAAAGAAATACAGTACAGATAGGAACCCTTCTACTAACAAAAGGGAACATGTCTTCTAATATTTGGCATTATTTTATACCCATCATGGAAGCATATTGATCTATTGTTGTGTCACTGTAGTGCAGCAAAAACTGTTCCCAAGTCCACTTAGATATTTTGAGTGACTTAGAAGGCTTTATTTGGAATGGGAAAAAGAAGGTAGCTTTTAAATTCTCCAATAATCAGGAAGTGCACGTTAGCATGCTAGTTGCTGTTAGCTTTAATTCACAGCAAAACTCCGCTTTGGATCACTTTAAAATGGTTAAAATAAACATATTATGTTTTTCACATTAAGTCAAACAAGTAAAATAAAGAATTGTGACGTCACCCACAGCGTTCGGCTCCAGTCAAATGAAGCTCATCAAGGCTGGAGCAGTTATAGGGGCCAATTTGGAGCCGAGTTCCACATTAGGAATTCCGACCACGAGCATCATAGCAACCAAAGAGCCAATAAAAATACCAGGATCATGTAGAGCGGGTTAATATGAATATCTCACTGAGAGAGGGGTGACAATTCTTCAGTGTAAAGTGAATTGGAGCCAGAAGTGCTCACTTTTTTTGGAATGCGGCGGCTAACAGTTTAGCTATGTCCATTTCTATATACAGTCTATGGTATTTACCCATTGCTCATCCATATAAAATGAACCACTTTCCACCGTAGACATGCTAACCTTTTCAACTTACCAGCCAGTTCTGGTCAGATACTTTGTGGCCTAGAATAGACATAAGTGGCCTGGAAGTATCGTCCCATTATTATTACAGATTTGGACACTTTTTGTAAATATTCCCAGGGTTGAGTGCAATTATCCTATTTGAATTTTCATTTTTTTCTACTTTGTTTTTGAAATGTTTGTGTGTGTGTGTCCAGATATTGTTCTGGTGGACATGTGACTTATGACATCCCCTGCCATTTCCTGCGGCGTAACTTTAGTTTGTTTTTCCCTTAATACCGAGTTGTTCTGTTTGGTGTGGTCCATTCAGGATAGCGTACGCTTGAAGAGCTATAGCTATAATGCAATTTTAATGTTTTTTGACGGCTTATCTGACTTCCACTGTGGAAATGTAATTAGGCAGTTGTAATAAGGTGATAGACATACTTCTGCAACAATCCTGATAGGATATCCTCTGATTCTACGCAAACTCATGGCAGAGGGGCTGTTTGGGAAGGGGATAAATATAGAAAGACTGCAGCACGTCTGGTGTTTTTATTGGGACCAAAATGAGGAAAGGAATGTTTTTATGATTTTATAGCGGACTATGATGTCTCTATCACCTCCAATCTGTGTTACACTTTTTACAGCAGAATCAAAGCATCTTATCAGCAGAAGGATCATTCAAGTTTACACATTAACTGGTCATTCTTGAAGCAAAGCAGGGCCATTTCAAGGTTTTTCATGAAATCCAATATTAACCCTGGGTACACTGCAAAAAGAAAATACAGTCCTTTAATATGATAATAAGTGTCAAACCAAATAGTATTTAACTTCAGTTCAGTTCAGTTTGAGTTCATTTTGACATAAATCTTAAAGTAGGATTTATCAGTAGAATACTGAGTGGTATCGTGATCATACAGTCATTTCTCTCACCTTAGATGATGATAGATGAAGACACTTTAGTGCTTCGCTCATTGATTCTGTGGAAATCCGCCATGTTTTTCAGTCCCCTTTGGTATTTTTTTTTCTTTATTTTTTCCTATACGGAAAGGACTAAGCGTGTCCCTGATTGGCTCCACCTGTCAATCATCTGAACTCGGGGAGATTCACCAGTGACCACACAGACTCAAGTATTTATGAAGTGTGTATTCTAGATCCCAGGCAAGGATTTACCAATAAAAAGCACAACATGTCTTGCTTTTTACTTGAAATAAGAACACTTTAACACTTTAAATGAGAAGACAACTGCTAATGCAAATAAGGAAACAGCTTGTTATATTGGCAAATTTAATTTTAAGAAGTGAAAATACACTCAAATCAAGACAAATACTTAAATCAAGCACTTATTAACATATTATTTTAGTTTAATATTGTCATTTTTCCAGTGTATTTATTTGGTGTTGCAAAACCGTCTACTTTGTGAAACCAATGACCGGCAGTTATACCTGTGATGTCTTGACAGTTGGCATATATATTTTGTCCGATTCTTTTGTTGTCAAACTGTAAAGACGTGGACAGAATACCTTGATAAACCTCCTCCATAATGAGCCCTCGTTAGGTTCTTCCAGTGTGTAAGGGATTATTTAAAAAAAAAAAAATTGACATGCTGTGCAAAATTGACTTTTAAGAAGCTTTAACCACGTTGTAATTGTTTTCCATTCTCATTTACTCAAACAAAGTTGTATTTGCAGTGATTGGTGCTTGAATTCTCTTTATTCTTATTCATAAGTTTGGGTCCAGGTTTTTAGCAGAATACTAGCAGTGTAAGGACTAGTGTTGTAAGGACAGAGTTCATTGATAAAACTGCAGTGTTAGATGAATAGGCTCAAGATTCAGCCCTTTGGTCCTTTTTAAAACTCCGGGCTTAAGCTTTTATTCAGATCCTCAGCTCTCCTCAGATGTTACGAGCAGCTCCAGGTTTTTGCCTTTAAATGACAATAGTAAAGAGCCAGCGTCACCCTTCACGCTCACCTCCAAAAGCCTTTTTTAGATTTCGTCAAAGGCCTTGTCAGGGGTCCGTGGCGCCATGACAACAGCTCCTTCCCGCTTCAGAGACCTCATGATGGCTTAAACGCACAGCTGTGGAGGAATCACCCAGGAGACAGCCGCCAGCCTCACACCACAAAAGCACACTCACAACACTTTAGATTCCTTACAGTTTAAAGGTCCTATATTGCACAAAATGGACTCTTGTGAGCTTTAGGACATGTTATAAAGTTGTCCCCTCATCAAAAACATACCTGGAGTTGTGTTTTGTTTCATTCACACACGTTTGAGTGACACTTGCTCCGTTCCACTTTGTGATGTCATGTAGAGGTAGTTTTTAAGTTAACAGCTCCTTTTACCTTTTGTTCAGTAGAAATTGGAAATTCCAGGGCTGAAATAATTCAAATGAGTCTATATGTGTGAATGAAACGAAACAAAACTCCGGGTATGTTTTTGATGGGGAAACAACATTTTAACATAGATCAGTAAATAGTGTGATATATATTTAAAACAGAGCTGGAGACAGGTCAGAATTCTATGGTGGAGTCTGCTGTTTAACTGTCAGAGTGCAGATGTTTTGACCTGGTTTATGTTTAATATCTCTGTAATTATTGGGCCCATCCACATGAAACAAAAACTGGCACAAAGTTCAACATCTCGAAAAAAACAAAAGGGAAATAGCCACCTCTAGCGTCTCAAAACACAGATACACACACAAGTTTAACGTTAACCACTAGAAATGCGGCACATCAGCTCGCCATCGCCAGCACTTTTACTACAGGCGGCACTGGCAGGTAGAGGTTGGCGCAGGAGAGCGACGCGCCGACCACTGGACAGGGATCCGGAGCCCACCCAGGAGAAGCGTTGAACTGGCCCACCACTCAGGAGATGGGACCAACAGCAGTATTTTACCTATGTAACGAAACACACGGATAAGTAAAGAACAGGGGAGTGCCGGGCGGGCGGGCCCTTCCCAAGCGCCGTAACGTCATGTAGAACGGATTAAAGCAGAACTAAGTAACTTTATCCGTAGCGCTCCCCCTACAGGTGGCTTGTGAGAATGCACTGTCGTAAACACTCCACATCCCCCTGCGTGTAGATGAAACAAATCAAAAGACATATACAAGCCTTTATCACTCTAGTGGTACTGCTTCATAGGTAGCTCGTTATACTGGAAAACGTAGCATGCTAATAATAACATCTACTAGCAAGATAACTGCGCACTAAAGCAAACAATTATTCCAGTTACATAACTAGAACAATGACACCACGAGTGATGCAAATAAAACTTATGTGATCAATAACAACATGTCCAGATCTGCGTGGCTCTTGCTCCTTCTCTTTCCTTGAGCTCCATTCCTCAAGCACCTTCCTCTTGTTTTCTTTTCCTTGTGTTTCCTTGGACATTAATTCTTGTAGTGAACTGTGGATAGTGCCAGTAAGGGACGTGTCGCTGGCTCGATTACGTGTGTATATTGAATGCCATAAAGCAATTTGTCAATCGCAAGAATGAGAACAGACTTCCAGGTTGGCAGGTCGGTGGGAACCAAGTTGCATGTCTGGGGCAACAGTTGTTTAGTGTAAAGTGAATTGGAGCCAGAGGTGATGACGCCGGAAGTGCAGCCTATGCTCACTTCTTATTTGGAACGCGGCGGCTAGCAGGTCAGCTATGGCCATTTATATATATAGTCTATGGTATAAACCAAGTGGACAAATAAATTGCTTTAAACTGGTTTTGTCTTACGGTCTGGACGCGGCTCACGTGTGCTCACTCAAAGGAGTGGGTGCTGCCTTAGACCATCTGTTTTCATACCAACACGGGAAACAATGAAACTCAATTAGCCCATATCCTATGAGACAGTCATTACAGGCCAAACTAATGAGAGCTAAGTCACTTCCTTATTACCCAGCATCCCTCTCTGTCCATATGTTCAGCTGTAGCTATTGTGCTTTCTGTTATGTTACGTAATAGTAGCTATACGCTGAAACTGCCTTGTGACCGTAGCCTGTAGCAAAAAATAAATAAATACGGATATGTTCTCATGTAGCAACAACTGTTCCAACTAAATTACTAAGGCAAAAAGGAAGAAAAAAGGAAGTAGATTTTTCCTACCGTGGCTGTGCAACATTCAATTTCTAAAGAAACCAATTTTTTCGAGGAACACATCACTAAAACCAATAACAGGCAGGTTACGTGACCAGGCCAAGTTAGAGATCAGATCTGCGGAGAGGTGACCCCGCTCAAAGTAAGAATTTATGTTATATTTTTGCAATTAAAACACATGTAATTGAATAAATGCACGATAGATAAGTTCAATGCCACACATTTAAGGGCAAAGGGATATCATCTCCATAGAAACAAGCTGGTTAACCCATGACAGAAAAGTTACATAGTGCACTTTTAAATTAATATGAACGATTGAACGTTAAAAGATTGATTTTATTGGCAAGATAACCAAATATGGGATATGGTTGGGGGTCACTGTTCTTTAACATTTCAGTTTCAGTTTGTTTTTTGACCACCTCCCTTTGCTCTCTGTGCTAAGTCAGTCCTCGTTCAGAGCACTATCACATTTCGCTAATGAAACTACGGCACATCACATTTGTGAAGTTGTAGTGCATTGTTTTCTACCATGCTTTTTGTATATTTATGGAAAACTGCTGTGTGGGTGCATGGGTGACATAGACTAACAAACAACAAAGGAAGTTTTCATGTGAGAGATCGCTAAATTACTCAAACACGCATGGATGACATATAAAACCTCTTCGGGCATGTTTCTGATGAGGGAACAACGTTATAACACGGTAGAAAGCTCCAAAAAACGTGCATTCATGATGACCTAATGGAAAGCTTCGCGTGGCCCTTCCAACAGCAGAATCCCCCAACCCAAAACAACCCATTCCTGAAAGACACGACCCAAAACAAAGATTCTGACTGATATTGCATTGGCAGGTGGTGATGTACGTTCCTATAACACCAGTGGCCAAGACAAACACTAAGACCTTGATATTACTGGACCAGGAAGTGAAGGGACGTTTTATATAGCGACCAATGCGGGGTATATCACAAAAGACTACCACAATGCGGGCAGATGATGGAGATCTTGACAAAAGACCCTACGGCAAGCCAACGTAAGCGGTCTGTAGTCAACCCAACAGGGAGATGAAATTCAGAGAAGACAGGATCAAAAATGCGTCACTGAAATTTGGCAGTTAACACAGGAAGTCTGGTGTTTGAAAGGCAGCATAGCCTAGCCTACACAACATAGTAACAGGACAGGAAGTGGTGGCTGAGTAATAATAATAATAAGCTTTTGTATTTGTATAGCACCTTTCATACCCAGTTCAATGTGCTTTCCATAATCAAGAAGCAGACACAAGCAAATGCAGTGCACGTTCAAATAGCGCAAACTGTACGAACAATGGACGGTACAACTGTAAATACAATGGGGATATATGGTATAAAGATGTTAAAATATTGATTCGAATTAAACACAGATTTATGTGTTTTAAGCTTGGATCTAAAAGTACTAAGATCTGGGGCTTCTCCGATGTCACTTCCGGGGCAACAGTAGCTCAGTCGGTAGAGTGTTTGTCCACTAAGCTGGAGGTTGACGGTTCAAATCCCGCTCTTGATATAAACGTCATTGGTACAGTGGGTTGGCATTGCAATTGCCTTTTTCAGTAATTCCATGTTTACTTCGTCTCTCTCTCCAGAGCTCCTCTGGCCTTACTTAACAAGAGTCATATTGTGTATTAAGTTCCAGAAATCTCCACCTTTATCTCCATTGTTACGATCATTTGTGCGTTAGCGGGCTTTTGTTTTTAGCTCGGGCAAACAACTTATCTGCCAGCACATTCATGCCTTGTTGGCGGTTCAAATCCCGCTCTCGACATAAACGTCATTGGTACAGTGGGTTGGTGTTGCAATTCCTGCAATTGTCGCAAGATACTTAACCCACCTCACCCCAGTGTCTGCGCACACTGGTGTGTGAATGTGTGTGTGAATGGGTGCTAAAGTACTTTGAGTGTTAAGATGGAAAAGTGCTATATAAAACTTTTACCATGTCGGGAGGTAGTGCATTCCAGGGTTGGTGTGTGTATTATAAAAGCAGCATCTTCAATTTTCTTTCCTGTTTTGACGAATTTCCTAAAGGCCCGCATCAGATGAGCACATTGTTCTGGCTGTGTTATAGTGATTTTACCATAAGCTGTATATATAAATGGACATAGCTAAGCTGCTACCTGCCACGTTCCAAATAGGAAGTGAACATGGCCGTGCTTCCAGCTCCAATTCACTTTCTATCAAAAAACTTTCCCCTTTCTCTGTAACTGCTGCTGTCGGGCTCGTCATTTTGGTCTTAAATGTGCATATTAATCCGCTCTACATGATCCTGGTGTTTTTATTTCGCTATTGTGTCCGTAAATCAAGATATGAACATTAATAACAAACAAATCAGGCCATTCTGAGGACCTTGTTTATTTGTGCGTTAAAGTTAAGGTCTGGGTCAAGCACTACTCCCAGGGCGGTGACTTTAGTTTTAACTATGTCACGAATAAATCATTCTTGGACGTGGGAGTTCAAGAATATTCAATACCAGACTGATAAAAGTTATAATACAGTTGATGTAATAGTAAAGAGACTTATTTGGTTACTTTCACCACATGTTCTTAAAGGGAATGTGAGGAATTTATGCCGACTAAGGGACGCGCTGATAGCAACGGGTTTATGATGTCAGAACCCTTTCTTATATAATACAGAAATAAAAAGCAAATGATTGTGTTATCTTAAGCATGCAAATGTTAAATGATTGAAAAATGTGTCCAGACTTTGCTGGATTAGAAGGTGAAAAGTTCTGACTGTGGGTTCATTCAAGGCAATGTGTATATTTCTTTTACTTTCTTACAGGTGAATTGATGTATCCGTAAAAAGAGGTTGAATACAGGTGTAACAAGCACGGCAACACTGCAATTCACAATACGATTCCTGCTCGGACCAAGTTCTGTTGTTGTGTCCTTAGGCATTGGCTAGTATGAAAGAGATGAGTGTGTGAATGATTGGTGGTGGTCGGAGGGGCTGATGGTGCAGATAGGCAGCCTCACTTCCGTCAGTCTGTCCCAGGGCAGCTGTGGCTAGAATAATAGCTAACCACCACAGAATGTGGAGTGAATGAATAATGACTACAGTGCAGCGCTTTGAGAGGCTTCGACGAGCCTGTAAAGTGCACTACAGGTACATGGCACTATTACTACTGGTCTGTCAGTTATGTCACATTCACACTAAATGGGGCTGTGGGTTGGATACCAAGTGTCTTCCATTCATAAAAATAAGCCATGTAAGTTATTGCATACACTCACATTAACTGCAGAATACCATAGTTGCAAAGGTGGTGCTTTTCTTGAAGCTGAGGGAATGTAACAAGCATGAAAAGTGAGGAAAAGTGGCTGAATGTGTTTCAAACACCTGTGCTCTTACTGACATGTTTAAGTGAAGACGATTGAAGAGTTCACTATGTAACTTAGTAACATAGTTATTGCTTTGTTTAAAAATACCTTGAAAAACAGGCATAGTTAGTGGGCTTGCCATGCCACAGATTGGACCTGTAACACTTCGCGGCGTCACTTGCTTAATAAGTTTAATGCCATATGGTTGAACATTCCACGAAAAGTAATGGCATCTAATTGGTGACTAGCGTGTGGCAGACACTGCTCCAGAAAAGTTACACAGAGCACCTTTAAGCGTGCAAAGTGATGAATTTAGTTTAAAATACTTGTACGTCTGTGTAGTGTCTAAGTATAGTTACGCACAAATATGTGTCAGCTCACTGCTCGTGCCTAGAGATACCTGTAGCCTGCTGGGA
>JACM01000694.1:0-11811 GCA_000787095.1 Periophthalmodon schlosseri | reverse complement strand
TGACGACTTGAAAAGCAGCCGGTAAATAAAATGGAGAGGCGGTAAACAAGGCGCCGCGATTCATCAAAAGAGTTCATTCATGTGAGAGCAGGAGAGAGGCTTTACGAGGAGGACACCAACAGAAAGACTCTGCGGGCTCAGGCGACGCCGCAGACGTGGGCCTGTCACGATAACGCGTTTTAGAGCAAAGGTAAACCGCGATAAACGATGATAATATTGAAACTACTTTACGCCACTGACACAGTAACGATAATGCAAGATAATCACAGTGAGCCATTTTTAAATAAACGTTATCGTTAAAAGGCCTGAGCTGCAACATATTTATATCAAAATGAAGCAATAGTTAGCCGTAGAAGTAGATCTGTCACAATAACACATTTTAAAGCGCGATATATTGCTACAAAAGTAAACCGCAATAAACGATAATTATATTTAAACTACTTTACGCCACTGACACAAACCATTTTTAAATAGACAGTATCATTAAAAGGCCTGAGCTGCAACATATTTATATCAAAATGAAGCAATAGTTAGCCGTAGAAGTAGATCTGTCACAATAACACATTTTAAAGCGCGATATATTGCTACAAAAGTAAACCGCAATAAACGATAATTATATTTAAACTACTTTACGCCACTGACACAAACCATTTTTAAATAGACAGTATCATTAAAAGGCCTGAGCTACAACATATTAATAGGAAAATGTACCATAGAATTAGGCCTGTGACGACAACACATTTTAAAGCGCGATATATTGCTACAAAGGTAAACCGCGATAAGCGATAATAATATCGAACCTACTTTACGCTACTGACACAATAATGATAATGCAAGATAATCACAGTGAACCATTTTTAAATAGACGGTATCATTAAAAGGCCTGAGCTGCAACATATTAATGGCAAAATGAAGCAATAGTTAGCCACAGAAGTAGGTGTGTCACAATAACACATTTTAAATCGTGATATATTGCTACAAAGGTAAACTGCGATAAACGATAATAATATTGAAACTACTTTACGCCACTGACACAATAACAGTAATGCAAGATAATCACAGTGAACCATTTTTAAATAAACAGTATCATTAAAAGTAGCAAAGCAAAAATTAACCATAGAAGTAGGCCTGCGACGATAACAAAATTTGATGTTCGATATATCGCTGAAGTAAATATAGACGATAAACGATAATATAGAAACTCATTTACGCCACTGACACAAACCAGTTTTAAATAGACAGTATCTTTAAAAGGCCTGAGCTACAACATATTAACAGCAAAATGAAGCAATAATTAGCCAAAGAAGTAGGTCTGTGACGATAACAAAATTTGACGTTTGATATATCGCAGAAGTAAATATAGACGATAAACGATAATATAGAAACTCATTTGTGCCGCTGACACAAAAACCCAAGAGCAGATTTAAACCATCAAAACTATTCTGAATCTACCATATTGTTAAAAAAACATGAGGTGCAATAAAATAACAGCAGAACGAAACACTTTAGTCGTTAGTTTGCATCTATAACGAGTCATACAAGTTATTAATTCAAACTTTTACGGCTTAAATCTTATAATATAGCCGAGAAATAACCAAAAATCTCCCAGTAGTGCAAAGCCAGCTTTAAAATATAGAAAGTGGATATTGTCATTATCGTGACAGACCTACATAGAAGTTACTTACTCAAACCTCTACAGCTCAAGTCTTTTTGTATTACAACAAAAACACCCCAAATCTCCCAACTTCTACAAAGAACTTGCACACACGATAAATGGATATAGTGATTATTGTGACCTGCGCAAACGTGAAATGAATCTTGTGATCGATCGAAATTCTGAGAGATAGACGGTTTAAGGAGCAGAAAAAGGTGAGATCCGAAACAGCTCCTTGTGTATTTTGTGGAATTAATATCTGTTAATATGTCTCCGTACCACATTCTGAATCACGTTATATCGCTACAGGTAAATATCACGATAAACGATGATATTGAAACTACCTCATGCCACTGACACAATAACAGAAAAGCAGGTTTATCCCAGAGTAAAAGAACGAGTGGACGTCTGAGGCATTACACCGACATTTTAACACAGTGTCATTAAAAGGCAGCATATAAATAGCGGAATGAACCAATATTTTGTTCTGGGAGTTACTTTTTCAGCTTTCTACAGCTCAAATTTTACCGTATTACATAAAAAAAATACAAGAAATATCCCCATTATCGCAAAGAAATTGTTGATATCGTTCCGGCTCACATATACTTAAAGATAAATTGATTTTCTTTGAATAGTGTTAATATTTTTGGCCATCTCAGAGCTATATTTCAACTTTTTGTCTGCACCAATTAGCTGACAGAGTTAACAGTGTGTAAACTCGTCGTCGTCATGCCAACGCTAACCATTTTAAAACAGTTTTTTTGGGGTTTTTTTTTACGTTTTATTTGACCTTTTCCAAAGTTTAACAAACATACATAAAATATCACACGATCGGTGGGTTCCACAAATAAAATACAGCCGGTTGTACATTGGAAATAGTCCATTTTGTCCATCGCGTCTCAAATTTACCAGCTTTCAGTCTCAAATAACAAGTCATTTTTTCCATCACATAAATTTCCTCTATTATATTTGTCCATTGTTTCCATTTCAAAGGGTCACTCTTCAACCTATTCCTTATTATAACCTTCTCGTCAGCCAACAGCATCACTTTAAACAAACAGGAGTCCTCAGTTTGAATATTGTTTTGTTTCTAAGCACATAACACTTGGATCGTTAGGTGTTTTATAGCCAAATACCTCTTCCATTACTGTTGCAATGTTTCCCCCAGAAGATCTCATTTTAATACACTTCCAAAACGCGTGAGAATGACTGGCACTCCGACCGGCGCACAGTCGGGGAGCTTTCACTCGCTTACTTTTGATGTGTAGATTGATGAAATACCTCGCTAGTTTTTTCCAAGTAAATTCTCTCCATTGTCCTGAGCAGGTGGAAGCGCGTTTGAAAACCGTTTAACATACGCACACCGAGGTCGAGGTCAGGTCTCCTCCCAACATTCCGCTGTCCCTTTCAACACTGACAGGTAAATTAAATGCGATTTCTACACAAACATCTAAACATCTTGATTTTAACTCGTAACGCCTAAGTCCTTGCCATTCGCGTCACTGTTTATTATTAAGTGCATCTATTTAGCTGTGGCCTTCTATATAAGCGCTAAGTGCTAAGTCCGTTTAAGTGCTATGTAATTCTCCAAGACATTTGTATTCATCTGCGCGTACTGTCAGTGCCAACAGTTTAATGCGAACGCTTCCTCTTTATGCGCGTTCGGTTCACACAATACATTTTTTTTTTTTTTTTCACTTAAAGCAGTTAACGTCATCCATATAAACCAGTCCTTATACCTCCGTCGAAGCACTTAGCCTCCGTCGCCGCGTCTCCACAACACACGGCCGCGGCTTGTGTTTTTGTTCTCGTCGCCGCCCCGAAACGGTCCCTACCCGCTGCTCCCCTTCTCTTTTTATTGGACCCAAATTCGGCTGGCACCATGGCAACCAGGGCTCCCATGGAACCCTGCCTGGGACCGGTCCAAGGAGCCTCCGGGGTGGCACTAGCTCTGCCCTTGTCTACATCAACGGTCGCAGTGGCAGGTTGATATTACAAGCGTTTTGTTTTTTTTTGTTTTTTTTTTGGTTTGGCCCAAGTCGTAACTCTGGCCGCGGTGGGAACGCTAGCTCGCTAACCTCCTTTAACTAACTACCAGCTAACATGACCTGCCGTATCCGGTGACATTAGCCACCGCTTCCACTGCTGCATGAGGCAAACGGGGGGGAAACATTTCACCAGTTCGCATATTGATGTGGCGTGGCATGGTGCCCAGTGCTGCCTCCCACAAGAGAGAGCGGGCAGGAGGGAGATGAGAGAACAGAGGAGAGAGACACTGCTATCTATAATAAATGAGACTATATAATTTTTGTACTGTGTGTTCCCGGCGCTGTAAGTGCCGTGCCGTAAGTGCAGACGTAATTCAAATGTAGATATGAAATGTGTTTTATCAGAGACTGAGCCGTTATGAGTCGGTTGGTCGAGGAATCAAAATGGTGTCTGCCTGTCGTTGATGTTGATAGAGACGAGAAATCAACCGAAATGCGGGGTTTGGGTTTAAAATAGTTTGCGAAATTGATGAATAATAGTGACGTTTAAGCCTAACCCTAAACCCGAACCTTAAACCTAAACTCTAAATGTAAAACCTAACACTAAACCCTAATCCTAACCCTAAACCCTTATTCTAAACCCTAACCCTAAACTCTAAATGTAAACTCTAACCCCTAAACACTTACCCTAAACCTAAACTCTAAATGTTAACCCTAATCCTAACCCTAAACTCTTACCCTAAACCCTAACCCCTAAACACTAACCCCAAACCTGAACCCTAAACCCTTACCCTAAAGCCTAAACCCTAACTCTGAGCCCTTAACCCCTACCTTAACCCTAAACGCTAACCTTAAACCCTTAACCCTAATCCCAACCCTAAACCCTTACTCTAAACCCTAACCATTACCCTAAACCCTAACCCCAAACCTGAACCCTAAACCTAAACCCTTACCCTAAAGCCAAACCCTAACCCCTAAACACTAACCCCAAACCTGAACCCTAAACCCTTACCCTAAAGCCTAAACCCTAACTCTGAACCCTTAACCCTTACCTTAACCCTAAACGCTAACCTTAAACCCTTAACCCTAATCCCAACCCTAAACCCTTACTCTAAACCCTAACCATTACCCTAAACCCTAACCCCAAACCTGAACCCTAAACCTAAACCCTTACCCTAAAGCCTAAACCCTAACTCTGAGCCCTTAACCCCTACCTTAACCCTAAACGCTAACCTTAAACCCTTAACCCTAATCCCAACCCTAAACCCTTACTCTAAACCCCAACCATTACCCTAAACCCTAACCCCTAAACACTAAGCCTAAACACTGACCCTTAACCCTAACCTTAACCCTAAACCTTAATTCTAACCCTAAACCCTTACTCAAAACCTTAATCCTTAACCTAAACACTAACCCCTAAACATTAACCCTAAACATTTTCCCTCCCTACTAAACCTTAACCCTTAACCCTTAACCCTAAACCCTCACCCTAAACCCTTAACCCAACCCTAAACCCTAACCCTAAACTCTCACCCTAACCCCTAAACCCTTCTTCTTTCACATGTGTTGTCCTAACTTGACTCCAGTGTTTTTTCATCTCTTGTGACAATAGAGTGTTTAAATTGATTTATTGATCCGTGGCTGCCGTCCAGAGCTTTGGTCTGAGCAGTGAAAAAAACACGAGAGGCAGAAAAAAAAAAAAAAACTTTGGAAATATTCTGCAAAATTGAGTCTTCTTTTTCCAGCTCTGGGCTTATCCCAAAATTAAGGGTTGAATAGTGACAGACTAATGAGGCCCCTTTCCTGCAATTACTCCTCTGCCCCATTCACCCGACCCCCGTTCTGTTTCCACTGTGTGTGCTGCTCATCTTGTGCTTTGTACTCGTTTATCCCTCTGTTTTCTCTCTCTCTGTTTGGTTGTCACTTTCTTTGGGATTAGTCGTAAATCAAGGTGGCACTTCACTTTTAAAGAGAACATAATGGCCTATTAAAAAAATCTGTTGCTAATTTGTGTTTGATTGTTATCTGAGACGCTCTGCCGTGTTTCTTTAGGTTTTATCTCCATCTGTGCAGATAAACGACTGAACTTGTGAAGGCTTTGTGTATTATTATTATTGTGTGTCTGCTCTACATTTATAATCGACGACACCCGTGGATCATTATGTTATAATTTGCACATTTTAAATCACAATATTCATCTAAAACGACTTAATAAAACAAACAAATCCGCTGACTTGCGAGTTAGAAAACTGCGGCGCCCAATGGGAGCTGACGTCATCACAACAAAGCGCCGCGTAGCTGTCGGCGCCCCCTGTGGACAGCTGCACATCACACTGGCGAGTAACAGATTTTTTTTCATTTGTACCAAAATGACGACGCGACGCGGCCGAATCCTACGGGTATCACCGATTAAGAAAACAAAATTGGAGAACGAAGTGCGTACGTCACAGTGGGCGTGTCCCGGTGGAGGTGAAAACGGGGGTTGATCGGCAAAATGGCGTCTTGAAAATAAAAAGCGATTAAAGATTGTTCCGAATACAACTTCGAGAGGGTAAACGAGAAGGGGAGACAACTATAACATGGTTCAAAGCTCTGGAAAGTCCATTTTGCAGAATAGGTCTGCTTTAAATCTTTTTTTTTTTTCCACTACTGTTATGTTTGTTTTACACACTTAAAACTAGCTAACACACCTCCGGTTAACGCTGCTTTTACCTTTGACTCCACAGACGCAATCAAGAACTTTAACAGGGGTCAAAGGTGGCGAACTCTTTCAGTAAGTGATAACACAGCCCCATTCAGCGCGGAGACAAAATGCGCGGCGCAGGTGCTAATGGGATGCTACCTTGTGGGCTAGCGCCAACTGTTTTTCACGTGTGAGCCTGCAGTCCGGTGCCAAGTAAAAGTCACTCCGAAGGCTAAATCCCTTCCCTGTGCGCCATGCTAATAAGTCCCAATCTAGGCTCATCCTTTTTAATACAGAGGCTAACGATCAGCCTGAAAGCCCTCGTGCAGCTGCCCCACGAGTGACCCGGCTCCGCGCGGTCAACCCAATGACACTGGCAGGCCGCGCGAGTGCGACGGCAACAGGAATACAGAAGGGTTCTCCATGTACGTCTCACATGTACAAGCTCACGTTGATTAAAAGTTGTTGTTATAATTGCTGGGCTTAAAATGACAGGTGGCGGATGCGTCCCGCTAATCCCCCGTCTAATTTTGAGGTCCAGGGGTGAAGCTCTTAATCCGAAACATACACATACGCTCAGTCATAGTCTTACAAATGTGAGCGCCGCCAGTCGCCGAGGCTCGCGCGACCTCCGCGGCCCCTCGTGCACTTTCTCTTTGCGAAAACTTGGTTGTTTCGGAGCGGTCTACGTGGCCGTGTGCGCTGCCGGTCAAAAGTTTGGACACACCCTCTTTTTACAACTTTTTACATTTTATATACATACAGAATATATGACGTAAGATGTATGGAATTATGTAGCAAAGGAAAAAAACATAACTCTATGCGTTTTTATATATTTAAATCCTCAAAGTAGCCACCCTTTAGTGGAGTTATTTAAAATGGTAAATGGTGGAAACAATCACCCGTTCATACACCAGTGCACGCAGAAACTGGGGCACGAGGTGTGTTGAGTGTCTTGCCCAAGGACACAACGACAGCATTCATTCTGTGGTAATGGATGCTGTCATTGGATCTGACCGCTGAACTTGTCGAGAGCGGGATTCGAACCGCCAACCTGCAGATCAGTGGACAAACACTCGCCCACGTAACTTTTTTTCTTTGCGGCATAATTCCATTTATCTTGCTTCATATATTTAATGTCTTCTGTGTGTATGTAAAACGTAGAAAGTAGTAAAAATAAATAAAAAAAACATTGAATGAGAGGGTGTGTCCAGACTTTTGACTGGTAGTGTACGTTTTATTTTGGTGTAATGACGAGGGCATTTCCGTGTAGCTCAGACGCCAGAGACGCAATGAAAATATGTCTTAAACAAGCAGAGTTTTCACGCCTTTGTAAAGCTCTTAGGTGTTTATGCCTCTGCGTCTTCTGCTTCTGCTAGTGTTGTACCGTACCAAAGTCTCCGACTCGTTCGATGCTGAGGAAAAGACCCGATGCTCGATAGTGATTTCACAATAACGGAAAAAAAATACAAAAAAAAACACTTGGACAATAGAATGTAATTTTCAGCTCTGTTTAAGTCCCCTGTGCTTCACTGCTGTTGTTTCAAGATGACTCTAAAACTGTTCAAGAAAGGTTCTGTTTTGTCATGTTTACGGGACTTTTTCAGCATCGACACTTGTGAAACTGCGTATCTATTTCCTAGTATGGATTAGTGTCTGGTTTTGGATCCTTTTGACAACCCTAGAGGCCGGTGTTTATTTTTATGGCTGTGCGCTGAGAGCAGTTGTTGCTGGGGCCATATAAAGGCTCACTTGAGATAGAGGAAAGTGTCAGAGTGTCAGTGAGATAAGACCGGGCTCCACCCTTTACCTCACTTCACCCCTGCTCCGCTGCTGTATGTGGGTCAACCGCACACGCATAACTACAGTATAACACCACAGCCCCCGTGCCGCTCGCTACGACTGCAAACACGCTCGATCAGCCTCCAGGAAACGTACCGGCTGAGTTTAGATCACTTTCACGTGATCTTTTATCGTTTCGGTTCTTTTGTCTCGATATCTGCATATGTAGATTACAAACTTAAACTCGAAAACCGGCGAAGGAGAGAGACAGCAGACGGGGCCGAGAGAGGGAGGTGGGACGGCGGTGCACGGCCCACGGGGTCATCTCAGGTGAAATATGTCTCAGAGCTTTAGGGGCGGAGCTACGGGCGGAGGGAGGAGCCAGAGGAGTCAAACCCCGCTGACATACTTAATGACTGACGAATTTTTATTTTTATTTGTACATTTACAATGAAGAAGACTTTGGAGATGCGTTTGGAGATGGGTGTTGACTGTGTTTGAGGCATATTTGAGTATTTCTGTAAGTACTAAGTACAAGACTGTATTTATGAGATAGATTGCGTGAGCAGGGCCGTTGATGTGTTGTGAATTCACTGTGACAGGAGTAAGACAGAGCCAGATAGCTGAGGATTTGAGTCAGGAGAAGAATATAAACCAGGACCAGCTGTGAGTGACATGTGATTCCTTGAGTTTTAAATACAAAGGGAGAAGGTTGGAAAGGAAAAAGATGGATGTGCAGACGTGGAGAGTGGAAAGAAGCTGCAGCAGGAGCGAAGCGTCTGCAGGGCGGGTTTCCTGAGGTCACAGCACTGAATATCACACAGGAATGCGGAATGTTGAACCGCTGCCAAAACAAACTCACCGGCCGAGCCACCGCCGCCTCCAATGACTGTCAGGGACCGGTCCACGCACATGTGTCATGTATGTAGCGCACAGGCGCAGCACGGGGTTCTGATGCCTCCACCTGTGGATCAGATAAACCAGAACAGAACTGATCAGAGTTTTGACACCTGTGAACATCACAGCCAATAACTGCAAATGAAAACATTTGTGTCAGTTATGTGTCATGTTTGTATTAATGTGGAAGGAACATTATAATGAGCTGTGAGAGCATAGCTCAAGTTTACAGAGCTGTAAGTTTATGCAGCTGTGACGCACACATAAAGTGTACACACACGTGCACACGCGTGCACACACAGACACACACGCACACACAGACACACACATGCACACACAGACACACACATGCACACACAGACACACACATGCACACACAGACACATGCACACAGACAGTGTGTGACGCACACATAAACTCTACATACACGTATTCACATGTGTACACACGTGCACACAGACACAGTGTGTGACGCACACATAAAGTGTACACACACATGCACACACGTGCACACACGTACACACACATGCACACACAGGCACACACATGCACACACAGACACACTGTGTGACGCACACAAAGTGTACACACACGTGTATACACACGTGCACACACAGACATGCACATACAGACACACTGTGTGACGCACACATAAAGTGTACATACACGTGCACACATACACACGTACACACACGTACACACGCGTGCACACACATGCACGCACACGTGCACACGTACATACACATCCATACACATACACACACATGCACACACGTACAGAGGCGTGCACACACACACACACACACACGTGCACACGCAGATACGGTGTGTGAGTCATTTGGAATAAACATGTAAAGACACACTGCTGTGACTCACTCTCCGTGCACACACATGCTAAACTGGCTTTTGATGTTTTGTCAAGGACTTAGGTTATATCCGCCGAGGGCTAAAAATAAATATAACCTTAGTGAAGAATTGCTTCTTTAAAAACTCTAGAACGGATTAACAAGAGAAAGTAAAAAAAAATATGTTTTTAATTGCTTCAGAAGTCTTCAGTTCCACCATGTGAAATAGTTTTTCATCAGGAGCAGACTTCAGTCATGGGGCAGACTTTACTAAATAAACAGGATTACAGAGCGTGTGCCTGAGTGGACGAGGAGCAGCCGCAGAAGTGACTCTTTCAACCTATGTTATGTTCCCCTGTGATTTACTTGTGTGCGGCCGCTCAGGTCCCCGTAAAAGTTAACAAGACAAATTACTGTCTTTATCCGTGCTTGTTTTTTTAGCTGTTGTAAATTTCGAGGCCCACCCTTTCCCTTATGTCTGAGCGCGTCTCGTGCTCCTCCTCCAGCAGACTCCCTGTGTCTTGGAGCGCGCCGGGGTCAGAGGTCACAACAACTGAGCCCCCGGGTTGCGCTTTGATGTGGTTCACCGCACACATTCATTCGCGCACACAGCGGCGCAGGTCAAGTCCAGACAAACACTCAAGGCGCTGACAGCTCGTGAGCGACGCCGCCGCCGGGGTCTATGGGCTTTCATGTCCCACCACAATAGCCGCATTAGCAAATTTAGCTCCAAACGCAGGAAGGAAAACATCTGTAAAACCATCTAAGGCTGTCAGTGTAAAACGCAGGGGGGAGATGTTTGGTAAAATACAATCAAACCATGGACTGTTTAAAAAAGTGGACTATCTTCGTGTGACGTCACCCGCAGCGTTCGGCTCCAGTCAAATGAAGCTACAAGCTACGAATCAAACCTGTTGCTAACTCTTAACTGGAGCGTCTCGGAGAAAGAAGGCGCCTGATCCGTCTGTTATTAATGTTCATATCTTGATTTACAGACACAATAGCGAAATAAAAACACCAGGATCACGTTGAGCGGGTTAATACGAACATTTTAAGACCAAAATGACGAGTTCATTTATATATACAGTCTGTGAGTCAAACCAGTGATTAAAACGCTCTGAACTTTGCTCGATAATTCCTGAAACTTTGAAAACATGGGGTTGCGGGGCGAACGGGCCGGGATGTTTCGCGTGAGCTTCTTTCTATACAAAGCTAAACAGTTATCAGCCACACTATTACACTGAGCTCATTAAACACGCGCGAGTCGTGTGCAAACCCAGGATTCCGACTTTTCCCAAACGTATCCTCCTCGCCACGTTTGTTCTGGGCTCACGGCTGTAATTGTGCTCATTTAGTTGTATTTAGACATATGCATTTGTTTATGCGGTCGTGCAGCAGGCGTGTGTGTGTTTTTCATTCTGTCCACACCCTGTCATCTCCCTCCCCGGCCCGCGCTCGCGTTGGGAGAGGCAGCGGACCCGGAGTCAAAAGTGCAAGAGCGCCGCTGTGTTTGATGAGTCACCGAGAGCCAGATTTTCCCCAACTGTTTGTAAATATGTGGTTAGCCTAATTGAAGGCAGCTCTACTTCCCAACAACTTTCTCCTCTTCGCGCTCGGGTCCGCGCGCGCGCGACAGCCGGCGCGCCGGGGGAATCGCGCGTAACGCTATCGCACACCTCGAGGCGGCGTTCGCAAACAAAGGTGCGTTTTGTTACGGCGAGGAGGATGCCGGTCGTCGCTCTCGCGCAGACACACTGCTCTGAGTCTATCATGTCTGTGTAATTACAGAGTGGGAGATCCCTGTCTGGAGGCTGTGGTTTGGCTCGCCCTCCTCTCCCTCCATTAAGACGCTAAGTTGCGAGTGTCACTCAGCACTTGAACAGCTCTTCCCCAGCGGTGACAGCGGGGGGGGCAATAAATGTATGCTGTTTCTCTCTCTCCTCCTCTCCTTCTCTTTCTCTC
>KN483093.1:11637-23806 GCA_000787095.1 Periophthalmodon schlosseri | reverse complement strand
AAAGAGAGGGATGAGGAAAAGAGGGGGGAACCAAATGGAGGAAGAGAAGGAAAGAGAGGGGAGGGAAGAAAAGAGGCGTAGGGGAGAGGGAGAGAGAAGGAGGGGAGTGAAGAGAAAGAATGGAAAAGAGGCAGAGAGAGGGAGTGAGGCACAGAAAGAGAAGAAAGAGGGATAAACAAAGGGAGAGATGGAGAGGTGGAGAGATGGAAAGGTGGAGAGATGGAGAGGTGGAGAGATGGAGAGAGGAAGATGCTGAGATTGCAAAACAACATGGCCCCCGGGTTTGACATTAGCTGTAATAAACAAAACCACAGAGGCACAAACAAGGTCATTAGACAGAGAACAAGGGAGTAGAAGAGAGAAGGAGAGACACAGAGAGAGAGCGAAAGGGAGAAAGAAGAAAGAAAGGGAGAGAAAGAGGGAGGGGCTGCGCTGGAGGAGAGAAACAGGGAGAAAGAATGGGAGAGTAGAGAGAGTTTCCAGACTGGAGCAGAGGTTGTCTTAAAATGTTCAAAGATCATTAAAAATTACAGCCACAGCAGATGAAAAATAGATATTGCAGCAGAAAATACAGCAACAAAACCAAAACAAAACCAGGACAGAATCAGGACTAAACCAGAGACTAAACCAGAGACAAACCGGGGTCTAAACCAGGACTAAACCAGGATAGAATCAGGACTAAACCAGAGACTAAACCGGGTCTAAACCAGGACTAAACAAGAACTAAACAAGGACTAAACCAAGACTAATCCAGGACTGAATCAGGACTAAACCAGAACTAGACCAGAACTAAACTAGGACTGAAACAGGACTAAACTAGGACTACACCAGGTCTAAACTAAAGCAGGTCTAAGCCAGGACTAAACCCGGTCTAAACCAGGTGTAAACTTGGTCTAAATCAGAACTAAATCAGGTCTAAATCAGTTCTAAACCAAGACTAAACCAAGTACATATTTAACTCTATTAATTTAGGAATCCTTTGTGACAGAGTAGCGTTGCAGAAGTGTCTGGGGAGAGGGAAGTGTGAACGTCTCTGCTGCTGCTAATGCGACTTTGGATAGATAGCATGTGTCATACTGATTTCTATCTAAAACAACTCTGTTCCTATTTGCATTTTTCATATTTCATCTGGATTCCACCATTACCTACTTAAACACTTTATAAGTCCTGGACTCATGCAAAATGAATTTCAGTAATTAATAGCCTGTCTGAATTTTATACTCTGATGAAAATCATAATATCAACTTGAAAAGTGCTATTGATGGCAATTGAAATTTCAGACCAAAATGTTAAAACCTCCAAAGATACAGTGATGACATTTTTAGTTTTGGTTTTATAGAAGCAGGTCTCAGCCACAAACAGTAAAATCTGATTAAAATATAACCATAAAGTCCAGATTTAAACATGCTAACGTGCTAACGAGCTAAAGACTAAAGGTGTTAGCTTCAGTGTTTACTGCCCCATAAACATCCACACAAAATCCATAAACAAGACAAGACTAGAGCCAACGTATTGGGGTCAAATCCAGGTCTGAACCAGGTCTGAACCAGGACCAAAGCAAGACTGACCCAGGTCTTAGTCCAGGACTAGACCAAGACTAAATCGGGCCTGAACCAGGAATGAACCAGGCCTGAAACTAGACTAAACCAGAACTGAACCAGATCTTTTGTACTCACTCATTCTTGTGAATAGGTGAGATACATGGGGGCAGTAGAGTTTCTTTCTCCAGTCTCAGTTTCTTGCTGCTGTTTGACTCAGAGTGATCTGACTGAAACAGAAAAGATTTGTTCAATAGATATATTATATTAGATATAATATTTGTTCAAAAGATGTTTTCTGGTGGAGAATCCACTTGTTTGCCTCCATGGTGTTATTGCTTTGCCTAGAATTTTCCACATTATAGCATTAAACTTATATTTTATTATTTTATTCAGTTACAGGTGTTTTTATTGCTTGAAAAATTTTATTCTTAGCCTACAGTAAGCAGGGATGCCTTTCTACAGATCTGACTTTGCCTGGTGGCATTACCTGCTTGTCACCATGGGGATAGATATGAAAATAGAAAAGTTTAATGCTGTGCTCTGAAATATTGAAGGCAAAGCAATAACATCTCCATGGAAATAAACTGGTGCAGCTTTAAGCTTTAAGAACAGAAAGTAGCACCACTTTATGACATCAGCAAGTGAAACAGGTCGTTTTTAGCTCTCGAGTCATTTTTGAGTCGTACCTTGTGTTTCCGCTTGCTCTTGTGTCTCTGGTTTGTCCCATTGGCTTTGGTCCGGCTGTGTTTGGGATTCTCTCCTCTCTCTGCTCTTTCACCTCTCTCTTTCTCTCCTCTTTCACCTCTCTCTTTCTCTTCTCTCTCCGTTGTAAATGTTGTATTATTTTCCTCTGGGACACCCCTCCTCCTCTCTCTCTCATCTTCTTCCTCCTCCTCTTCTTGTCTTTCTTTCCCAAACTTCTGCCTCTCTCTCATCCATTCATCATGTCTCACTCGTTCTCCAAATCCTCCATTTTGTCCTCTCTCCACTCCTGGAATCCTGTTCAATAAACTCAAGTCGATTTTCACCCACAAACTTTGGATTTCCTGACAGTCCCTCAGTGGAGACAATGGAATTTCGTTTACAATCGAATCCGGGGAAAACTGCTCTTGGTTTTTGTTTGTTAACCCTCCTGGATCAGGCACAGAAATCCCAAAATGGCCACTGATGTTTGCAACGCTAAGCTGACAGTGGCTGCTGGCATTTCCATTAGCACTGGAGTTAATGCTAATGTTAGCAATGGCACCGCTCTCTTTGACTCGGAGTCCTTTCCCACCAAACGAAGAGACGCTGGGGGCGGAGCTTAGGCAAGGGGCATGCACGTGAGAGGGAAGTGCACGAGAGGCCAGAGGAGGCGCAGACAGCAGACTTTGGTGAGATGTTTTGGTACAGTTTTCTTCAGGATCAGATGGACTTTCAGAGGAGGAGGAGGAGGTCTCGATGAACTCTCTTGACTTGGGGGTGGTTTTGGAGCTGGGCCCCCTGTGCTTCCTCCTCTCCTGAGAGAAGACATGGATTTGAGTGAAAGAAAGGTAACCTCCAATGTACATCAAAACAGTAACAGTAGAAATCGCTTTTAATATTACCCAGTCTACACCAGTGTTATATGCATGTCCAATGGGCGGAATTGCGCTTCCCTCAAATTAGGTTTGAGTTCAAATTTTTCAGCATCAATGAAGTTGTGTCTGGACCGGGCACCAGTGGTTCAGACCAATCACAGAGCAGCACTGTGGTTTGGGCAGAGTCAAAGGTAAAGCGCCCAAAAGAACCAAAACAAATGGCGACTCAGAAAGATGTACTTAAGCCCATAGACTGTTAAAACTGTGAAAAACGTGTAGAGGGAAGCGCTTTGTGCATTTGTGGAGGGAAAGATATTCATTTGAAAGTTCTGATCACTTTCAGCGAGTCATCCCAGATTGTTAAATGTGTAGGACTCAACTCAGAGAGTTACACATATCAGTCTGGTGTGAGCTAGGTTACAGGAATTTAAATATTCTTTTACAAGAGTATTCTATGGATTTAAAAAGTAATGGCTCTCTGAAGTTTTTCTTTTACCATTCATGACTATCAATCCTAATCTAACCCTCAGGTGGATCTGACTCACCTGGCTAGAGCTGGAGACAGGTGTGATAGGGGCAGGCTGGGGTGTAGCATTAGCCACGTTAGCTGAGTTAGTGGAGTTAGCTGAGTTAGCGTTGTTAGCATTAGCAGTGGTTCTTGGCTCTTTCCTGGGCGCTGTCTTCCCTCCAGGGGGTCTGCTCCGGGGCTTTGGGGTGGAGAGGAGCTCCGGTGGGCGGGCAGAGGACGGGTCTTTGTCCCTGGACACTGGACTGAGGAGAGATAACAAGTTTACAGAGAGAAGAGAGAAGAATTAATATTTAGTTATAATCTTGAACTACTAACTACTGCTACGACTACTACAAAAGGTGAGCTGATTTTGTGCTGTCCCTCTCAAATAACATTACAGTCACAAGCTAGCTAGCATTAGCCAACAGTTTTTCAGTTAGTCACTCTCACCTTCTTGTTGGAAATCGAACACTTAAATGCTAGTACTGATTACACAATTACTTAAAAATTTGTTTGCTAATGTGTGAATTCTGTCCCTATGGTAACTGTTGAATATTCCTCCACAGACATACATGCAGTCCACACCAGCGAGATGTCACTGCACAATATCAATAGTAGATAGCTTTTCTTTGCAGGGATGCATTTTTTCCAAGGTAATTTATGCATAGAAACACCTTGAATAAATGCAAGAGAGATCAGTTTAATGCCATAATGCCTTTTCCAGGCAAAGCTATAACATCTCCATGGAGGCAAGTAGTGTCTCTTTAAATCAGTGAGTGTTGTACCTGTGCTGTGCCCTGTTCCAGCTCTGCTCCTGTCTCTCCTCTGCATTACTCCCCCTCTCCTCTCCGATGATCCGCCGTGGCTGTTTCCTTCCTGTAGTGGCTCTCCTTGGGGTCATGACCTCTGACCCTGACACGACGCCTGGAGACAGCCTGACCTTTGATCTCTGAGCCTCCGCTGCCCCCTTCTGCCCAAGTTTGGACCTGCACTTCTCCCGCACTGCACTGTCAGGAGAGAGAGAGAGAGAGAAAAGAGAGAGAGAGAGAGAGAGAGAAAAGAGTTTTAGATCTGGTTTAATCCTGGTTTAGCCAAGAACTAGACTAGGATTAAACCAGAACCTGACTAAATGCGATCTAAACATGACATAACCATGATTCCACTAGTACTAAAAGGAGGACTAGGACCTAGAAACTAGGTCTAACTACTAACTAGGTCTATTCAAGTAAAAGTTAAAAAAAAAAAAAAAGGATTTAGGAAACTACTACTCAAGGACGTAACATCTGACAAACTAAATCATATCTGAAGGAGCAGTGCAAGAAACACAAATGTTAAATCATTTCATATTGTCAACATAAAGCTTTTGTCACTTGTAGACTTAATCACAGTGGGAAGAGTAAACACAACTCTTACACTGTATGATATAACATTCAAGTAACAGTACTCTTACACTGTACGATATATTACTCAAGTAGAGTCAAAACGGGTCTGACAACTACTTTGAGAAGTACAACTTTATTGCAAGTTACTGAAGTATTCATTCTATATTTTAACTCATTCACACTGGAAGGTGAAAGTGTCTTGCCCAAGGACACAACAACACTGTGTAAACCCATTAGTTAGTTTTATACATGTTTAAATTAGACTCTCACCTGGACGCGCCCCTCCCCTCCTTGTGCTCTGCACTGGACACTCCAGGGCTGGAGCCACAAGGCCTGGGCTTCCCCGGAGTACCCAGGATCGGTGCCTCGGAGTCTGGAGAAAACGGCTCAGAGGCCTGGGGGAGGGAGCCTGGACAGAAGAAGAGAAGATGGTTTAGGTCTGAGCCATTTTTAGTCATTACCTAGTAGCAAAAGTCACACTGAAAATATGTGTTTAAAAACGTTTTGATATTCTGCTAGTACTTGCTAGTGGAATTTACAATTGTACTTCAATGGGCCAAAATCATTAAAAGAGAAAAAAATGAAAAAGAAAATCTGAAGCTGCAGCTAAATACTAAATATATTTGGTATTAACTTCAACCATTAAATAATCTGTGCAAAACTATCATAGCATCAGGACTCAGGGGCATTGCTAGAGGGCAGGAAATAAAGCTGTACATTGTCACGTTACGCGAGCACAGACCTGTACCATGAGTGTCCTGTGGGGGCGCTGCAGCTCGAGGCTGAGCCTGGACTTTGTTTAACCAACTGTCCAACTGCCACTTATTTGAGGACGGAGGCTCGGGCTGAAGAAGACACACAAGAAAACAAGATACATTACATTAAAAGTAGCTGTGGTTTGTTCTTGCTTAATGAGAGATTAGCATCATCAAGTCAGCCCAAACATAAAGAACATCAAATGTGCCGAAACCTGGGGTAGAACTTCACTTGCTTTGCAACCATTCATCTCATGAATGCATTTTGGGTTTCTTTTAAGAGTAGCTGTGGTTTGTTCTTGCTCCTGGTGAGTAATTATTTAACATACAGTCATGCAGTTTCTTGGTTTGCAAGCACCTGCAACCAGTTCTATTTTGTGACTGTTCTTGGGCCATGATTATAACCATATCATCGCCTGACAAGGGACTAGAATCCTTGACCCTCAGATTCAAAGTCTGATACTCTTCCAATTGAACTATCTAGGCTGTGAAAACAAAGGTTTACTATGATCCAGTGCAAACTTGTAGCATCACTCTCAGTTGAACATAGGAAATGCTTTTGCGTAAGACTGGCAAGGCTCAAGTCAGCCCAACTATAAAGAGCATCACATTTGCCGAAACCCAGGATTGAACCAGGGCCCTTTAGATCTTCAGTCCAACGCGCTCCCAGCTGAGCTATTTTGGCAAGCCTGACAAATGTCATTGTATATGCCCTGGTTTGTAGACTAAAGTAGCTGTGGTTTGTTCTTGCTTAATGAGAGATTAGCATAAAGAACATCAAATGTGCTGAAACCCGGGATTGAACCAGGGACATTTAGATCTTCACTTGCTTGGTAGCCATTCATCTCATGAATGCATTTTGGGTTTCTTTTAAGAGAAGTTGTGGTTTATTCTTGCTTAATGAGAGATAAATGTATCATGGTGAGTAATTATTTAACATACAGTCATGCAGTTTCTTGGTTTGCAAGGATCTGTCTGCAGTATTATTTTGCTACAGTTCTTGGTCCATGATTATAAACATACCTCACCTGACAAGGGACTTGAACCCTTGACCCTCAGATTAAATATCTGATACTCTTCCAACTGAGCTATCTGGGCTAAGAAGACCGAGGTTTTCTATGATCCAGTGCAAACTTGTAGCATCACTCTCCGTTGAACACAGGAAATCCTTTTGTGTAAGACTGGCAAGGCCCAAGTCAGCCCAAACATAAAAAAACACCAAATGTGCCGAAACCCGGGATCTTTAGATATTCAGTTTCTCCCCGCTGAGCTATTTCGGCTGCCTTGGCATTGTGTATGACATGGTTGGTAGACTAGAGTCGAAAAATAGCAGTGACAACCAACCTAATTTTTTTTAGGTCTGGTCTATAGGCACTTGCTTTGCAACCATACATCTCATGAATACATGTTGGGTGTCTTTTAAAAAATAGCTGTAGATTGTTCTTGTTAATGGGAGATTAGCATCATCAAGTCAGCCCAAACATAAAGAACATCAAATGTGGAAAAACCCAGGGTTAAACTAGGGACATTTAGACCTTCATCTCATTTGTTTTTTTTTTAAGAGCAGCTGTGGTTTGTTCCTTAACATACAGTCACACAGTTTCTTGGTTTGCAAGGTTTACAAGTACCTGCCTTCAGTCCCTGGGATTGAACCAGGGTCCTTTAGACCTTCAGTCTAACACTCTCCCAGCTGAGCTATTTTGGCAAGCTTGAGAATGTTATCATATAAGCCATGGTTTATAGACTAAAGTCTACAAATCTAGCAGCAACATCCAACCTAGTTTGTTTAGGTCTGGTCTATAGGCACTTGCTTTGCAACCATACATCTCATGAATACATGTTGGGTGTCTTTTAAAAGTAGCTGCGGTTTGTTCTTGCTTAATGGGAGATTAAAATCATCAAGTCAGCCCAAATATAAAGAACATCAAAAGTGCTGAAAACCCAGGATTGAACCAGGGCCCTTTAGCGCTTCAGTCGAACACTCTTCCAGTTGAGCTATTTCGGCAAGCCTGATGAATGTCATGGTGTATATGCCATGGTTTGTAGACCAAAGTAGCTGTGGTTTGTTCCTGCTTAACGAGAGATAAATGTATCATAGTGAGTAATTATTTAACATAGTCATGCAGTTTCTTGGTTTGCAAGTACCTGCCTCCAGTCCTTTTTCGCTACGGTTCTTTGTCCATAATTATAAACATATCATCACCTGACAAGGGACTTAACCCCTTGACTCTCAGATTAAAGTCTGGTACTCTTCTGCCTGAACTATCCAGGCTATAAAGATTGAGGTTTTCTATCATACAGTGCAAATTTGTAGCATCACTCTGAACTGAACATAGGAAATCCTTTTGTGTAAGACTGGCAAGGCCCAAGTCAGCCCAAACATAAAGAACACCAAATGTGCCAAAATCCAGGATTGAACCAGGGCCCTTTAAAGCTTCAGTCTAACACTCTCCCAGCTGAACTATTTCAGCAAGCTTGATAAATGTCACTGTATATGCCATGGTTTGTAGACTAAAGTCTAAAAATCTAGCAGTGACAACCAGCCTAGTTTGTTTAGGTCTGGTCTATAGGCACTTGCTTTGCAACTATTCAGCTCAAGAATACATTTTGGGTTTCTTTTAAGAGTAGCTGTGGTTTGTTCTTGCTTAATGAGAGATAAATGTATCATGGTAATTATTTAACATACCAGGATTGAACCAGGGACATTTAGATCTTCAACTGCAACCATTCATCTCATGAACACATTTTGGGTTAGCTGTGGTTTGTTCTTGCTTAATGAGAGATCACTGTATCATGGTGAGTAAATATTTAACATACAGTCACGTAGTTTCTTGGTTTGCATGGTTTGCAAGTACCTGCCTCCAGTCCTATTTTGTTATGGTTCTTGGTCCATGATTATACAAATATCATCACCTGAAGAGGGACGTGAACCCTTGACCCTTGGAATAAAAGTCTGATGCGCTTCCAGCTGAGCTATCCAGATAGTCCGAGAGGTACTATGATGCATTTAGATATCCTAACATAAAGAATATCAAATGTGCCAAAAGTAGTAGTATTTGTAGTATCATACCTCGGGTGTGGTGGTGTCGCTGGAGCTGGATTCTGATTCGTCCGTTTCAGACTCAGAGCTGCTCTCTGACTCGCTGCTGCTCCCAGATGCCCCACTGGTCAAGAAAGGGATTATAGGACAGATTCAGGTTAGATTTTGTTTGACCAATCCTTTACTATCTATCTACATCTTCAAAGCTTAAAATGCTTTGTTCCCATCTTGTGATGTGAGTAGAGATTGGCAATTTCAGAGCTGAAATTATCCAAATGATTCTAGTGAAGGTGTATGAGTTTGAAAACACCACGGAGCACTTCCTGTAATTACCACATGACATCACAATGTGAAACAGAGTGTTTTCTGTTTGAGAAGAAAACACAGCCAAAATATACAGGGTTTGTATATTAAACCTACGTGAATAAACAAAACACAACTCCAGAAATGTTTGTGGTGAGGAAACAACATTATAACAGAGATCAGAAAATAGCACAATACGGGTCTACTCACTTTCATTCTGATCATTACAGCTTAAAGAGGGGTATTATACAAAATTTACTTTCTGGAGCTTTCTATCATGTTATAACGTTGTTCCCTCATCAAAAATATGCCTGAAGAGGTTTTGGATGTCATCCATGTATATTTAAGTAATCTAGCAATCTCTCCTAGCCCTATTCAAACCCTCCTTAGAGTTAGCAATCCTGTACAAGGCTCCACCCACAAGCCTACATCACTCATGCTCTTACATGCCCATTTTTCATAAATATACAAAAGCATGATACAAAACAATACACTACAACTTCACAAACCTGATGTGATGTGCAATAGATTGTGGTGTGATAGCACTCTGACTTTGTCTAATTACTCAACTTTCACTGCTCTGGGACTGTCTGACATATGCTCAGAACCATGCACCAAATCATAGGCCTATAGGCTATTCTTTTGAATGTAATGTTAAAAAGTAAAATGTTTTAATTCACTGTATATTTTACACCCTCTAGACTGGATAGAGTTAGTGCATTGTCATTTAAAAAAAACAACTTTTCACAATAAAATCAAAACACTAATAATTCCAAACCCTCCTCATTATTCTATAGTCTGATATATTTGGCTCTGCACAGTGACAGACAGTTTTAGTTTGAGTCGAGTTTAAATATGATGCACTTTTCTCTGGGACACTGTGGGAGGAAAAATCAAATAATAAAATAATGATTCAGGCTGTTTCTGTCACTGAGAGAGCACTGTAAAAAGAAATGTCAGACTGCACTGTGCTCAGACCTGGTTTAGTCCTGGTTTAGACCTAATTTAGGCCTGGTTAAGACATGGTTTAGTCCTGGTTTAGACCTGGTTTAGTCCTGGTTTAGACCTGGTTTAATCCTGGTTTAGACTGGTTTAGTCCTGGTTTAGACCTGGTTTAGTCCTGGATTGGTCCTGGTTTGATCCTGGTTTAGACCTGGTTGAGTCATGGTTTAGTCCTGGTTTAGTTCTGGTTTAGACCTGGTTTAGTCCTGGTTTGGTCCTGATTTAGTCCTGGTTTGGTCCTGCTTGTCTCCATGGAGATGTAGCTTTGCCGGGAATGTTTCAACTTCCAGTTTCCATTTATTGGTGGTTTCCAAATGTTTTTCCTATTGATTACATTACATGCTTTCACATCTAAATTTCTAAAAAATCTAGTCAATACATCTAAATTAGTCAGATTTCATTAAAACAAGAAGAAACACATATTTAGAATTTGAGTCGTTGTGTCTCATTTTTTTGCAGTGTGTGGAGATGTGTGGATGTAGCTGCTAGCATCCTCCGCGCCCTCAGTCCCAGCGGAGCCCAGGAGAGGCTTCATTAGCTCCAGACACTACCGTGCACGCTAACACGCACACGCGCTAACACACACGCTAACACATGAGCTAACACGCACACGCTAGCAGAGGAGCTAACGGAGCATCATTATCTGCAGCACAGTGAGTTTGGCCCCAGGCAAAAACACACACGGCTCTGCTCACGAACTTCAACAAGAGACTGAGACAGAGCAACAAGACCTGGGTTAGTCCTGGTTCAGACCTGGTTTAGTCCTGGTTTAGACCTGCTTTAGTCCTGGTTTAGTCCTAGTTTAGTCCTGATTTAGACATGGTTTAGTCCTGGTTTAATCCTGGTTTTGTCCCTGATCATTTCTAGTAGTCAGGTTCATTCTCCTGCTATATTTATCCAATAACACCACAACATTTGCAGGTTAACTAGAGACATTTGACCTATCTCAGTCTAACACTACAGGGATGCAGGAGAATGGGAGGGCATCTGACACACAGGGAAAGGAGAATGGGAGGGCATCTGAAGTCTTACCTTAATGCTGAGCTTCTGACTTTAGGCTTCTCTGACACCTGTAAAACCAAAGACACAGTTAATGATTGATGACATTAGATGCATCTTGTGGTGTGTAAAGCTGCACTATGCAACTTTCCTAGTGAGGGGAGCACTACCTGCTTGTCTACATTGAGATGTTATTGCTTTCTGTGTAATGTTCCACAGTGAGGCATTTAAATTATCTTACATTTGATCAATTACATGAATAAAATACCTTGAAGATCATGCATTCTTCCTGTGAGTGGGCTTGCCTCTCCACAGATCTGACCTGTAACTTGGCCTGGTGGTGTTGCCTGCTGTTTAAAGCCCTACTGTGGAACATTCTAGGCAAAGTGGTAACAGAACTTTAGTTTATAAGGCACTGTCCTTGTTTATGAGTTTATTTCTCTGTGTGGGACTTTCTGCTATTTTTAAAACTCTGCAACCGAAGTCATCTATCATCTGAAAGAAAGAGAGGAGAGAGGGAGAAAAGGAAAGACAGAAAGAAAAGAAGGAAGAGGAGAGGGGAGGTAAGAGAGGGAAGGGAAAAACATTGGAGAGGGAATGTGGGGGTGAGAGACAGAGAGAGGGAGAGGAGAGATGAGAAAGGGAGAGAACAAGGAGAGAGAAAGAAGAGGGGAGAGAAGATTTAAAAGACAGTGAGGAGAAAGAGAGGAGGTAAAAGAGGAGGAGAAGAGGGGGTGGAGAGGGGAGGGAGGGAGAAGGAGCGAGAGAGGAAAGGTGAGAGAGAAAAAAGGGGTAAGGGTTGAAGGTGATATAGTAGAGTAGTAGGTGATATAGTATAGGGGGGAGAGAGAGGACAGAAAGGAGAGAAGAGAGAAAGAGAGAGTGAATAAGCAGGGTCGGTGAGGTAAATGTGTTTTCTGCTTTCAGTCATTTTGTAAAGTCATTACACAAATCTATTTCCTCCTCCTCCTCCTCCTCTCTCTCTCTCTCTCTGCTACTCCTCTCTCCCTGTTTCTCCACATCTCTCCCCTTTCTCTTCCTCTTCCCCCCCTCTTTCTCTCTCCTCTTCTTGGCCCTCTC
>KN483093.1:0-11618 GCA_000787095.1 Periophthalmodon schlosseri | reverse complement strand
TATCCAGCCATCTGTCTCCTCCCTCTCTTTCTCTCTCCCTTCTGTCACTCTCTCCCTCTCTTTTCCTTTCTCCTCCTCTCTCTTCCTTTCTCTTGCTTTCTACCCCTCTCTCTCTGTCTCCATCCATCTTCTTTCTCTCTCCCTTCTCACTATCCTCTCTCCTCTTCCTCTCTCTCTCTCTTCTCTCTCCTCTCCCCATCTCTTCCTCTCCCCTCCCTCTTTCTCTTCTCTCTATCCTTCTCTCTCCTTTCTCTCTCCCTCTCTCTCCTCTCGTTGGTAAAATCATATTCATATCTTGGTTTGGAGCTGTCAGTTGGAGAGTGCAGGAACAGAATACTAATGACCCATGATTCACCCAGAGACAGAAATATACCTCCCCCTGTGTCAGATGCCCTCCCATCCTCCTGTATCCCTGTGTGTCAGATGCCCTTCCATCCTCCTGCATCTCTGTGTGTCAGATGACCTCCCATCCTCTTGTATCTCAGATGCCCTCCCATCTGCCAGTGTGTCAGATGCCCCCCAACCTCCTGGCCCACTGTGTGTCAGATGCCCTCCCATCATCCTGTATCCCTGTGTGTCAGATGCCCTCCCATTGTCTTATAGAAATGTAAATCTCTTGTATTTAGTCTCATTTGATGAGACTAAATGTAAAAATGTGATTATGAATTTGAAGATCATAAAAGCTCTACATTATAATTACAGCGTGCTCTCATTTAGACTTAATCCTGTTAACGACACAAACCGCCGAATGTTATGGAATTAATGTACTCTAAATCAGACTAAATCAGCACTAAATCAGGACTAAATCAGGATTAAACGAGGGCTAAAACAACATTAAAACAGGGCTAAACCAGGACTATACAAAACCAGGACTAAAGCTGGACTAAACCATGGCTAAACCTGGACTAAATTAAGACTACCAGGACTAAACCAGAACTCAATCAGGACTAAACAAAGCTAAACCAGAACTAAAATCCAGACTAAATCCAGACCAGAACAGAACTGAACTAGAACTGAACTGTGTCTGAACAGAAGTAATATGACTAAACCAGGACACAAAGCATGAATAACCCTGTATTTAAATCTTGTCTAAAGAAAGTTCAAACCATGTCTAAACCAGGACTAAACCGGATGTAAACACAGGATTAAACCGAGACCAAAACTCAGGACTAAACCAAGACTAAACCAGGACTAAACCAGAACTAAACCAGACTAAACCAGGGCTGAACCAGGACTAAACCAGGACTGAACCAGGATTGAACCAGAACTAAACCAGGACTACACCAGAACTACACTGGATCTAAACAGAGGTCTAAACCAAGACTAAAACATAGGACTAAACCAGGACTAAACCAGGACTAAATCAGGACTAAACCAGGACTAAACCAGGACTAAACCAGGACTGAATCAGGACTAAATTGGATCTAAACACAGGACTAAACCAGGACTAAACCAGGACTGAATAAGGACTGAACAAGGACTAAACCAGGACTGAACAAGGACTAAATCGGATCTAAACACAGGACTAAAAGGAGACCAAAACTCAGGACTAAACCAGGACTAAAACAGAACTAAACCGGGACTGAACCAGGGCTAAAGCAGGTCTAAAACAGGACTAAACCAAGACCAAAACTCAGGACTAAATCAGGGCTAAACTAGGCCTGATCCAGGACTAAACCGGGACTAAACCATCATTAAATCCCCCTTGTACATTGTCCCATGTCCATGCTTGCTCCTGCCATTAGCATTACTCTTGCTTGTCTAAGCAGTCTAAAACAAGACTAAAACACAGGACTCAACACAGGACTAAACACAGGACTAAATCAGGACTAAACCAGGACTAAAACAGAACTAAACCAGGACTGAACCAGGGCTGAAGCAGGTCTAAACCAGGACTAAACCAGATCTAAACCAGATCTAAACCAGAGCTAAAACAGAACGAAACCAGGTCTACACAGAGGTCTAAACCAAGACTAAAACACAGGAATAAACACTGGACTGAACCAGGACTGAACCAGGACTAAACCAGGACTAAACCAGGACTAAACCGAGAGCAAAACTCAGGACTAAATGAGGGCTAAAGTAGGACTGAACCAGGACTAAACCAGGAGTCCTAAACCAGGACTAAACCAGGACTGAACCATTATTAAATCCCCCTTGTACCTTGTCCCACGTCCATGCTTGCCAGTGGCATTAGCATTAGCATCACTCTAGCTTGTCAGATTAAAACAATGTCGTCTAATGAAAACGAATGACCCTCTTCTGTGAAATTAGACCTGGACTCTGAAATCAAACGCTCCGATTTAAGTGCAGATAATTTCATTTTTATTTCATTTTTTTTTTTTAAACGAGTGAAATCTAGAGTCTGAATTATAATTGGCTGTTGAACCAGGTTTTAATGAAGAATATTCAGTTGGAAATTAGCTACAGTTCATTTGAATAATTACAGCAGCGACAAATGACCCCCAATCATTTATAATTATAATGAACACAATCCTGTAATTATCCAATCAGGAGAAGAGCCGCGTTATTAAAGGGACATGGTGACATGAGAGGGGCCAGAAGGGGGCGTATCACTGAAGAGAAGGTGAAGCTTTAATCACAATATAATCTAATGGTCATAATTAGCAATGAAAAATGCAAAAGGCTGCAGTATTTTAAGTATCAAACGCCCTCTTTGAGACCCAAATGTCCCTGTATGCCAGATGCCCTCCCTGTATCTCCATGGGGTCTTATTTTGTGTAAAAGCTGCTAACCCCGTAGTTTAGACCTCTACAAACATGTTCTAAATGCATGGAAGCTGCTAACCCCGTAGTTTAGACCTCTACAAACATGTTCTGAAATGCATGGAATTCTTGGATTAGTTTAGATTTCAGTCTTCTCTCAGATGTGAATGCTCCCTAAAGCCCCACCATGTAACTTTTTAGCCAAAAGACTCAAGCATGTTTTGTTTTTTTGTTTTTTTTCATTTTGGTTGCGTTTATTGCACTGAAAAACATTCGCCCTTGCTGTGAGCGGACTTGCATCTCCACAAACCTGATTCTTATTTGGCCTGGAGGAGTTGTTTCCATGGAAATGTTGTTCCTTTGGCTATAATATTCCACAGTATGACATAATCTTATCTGTCTCCATGGAGAATGTTCTAACGTATTGTTTTAACTCTCTATTTTCATGGAATCATGCAAGTGACAAGTTACACAGTGTTGCTTTAAAGCTGCATTAACCGACGTTTTTCTCATAAATGAATCTTGACAAAAATCAGACCACTACACACTGTCTTTATCTAATTATAAAACATGTTATGTATTGCAGACCTTAAGAAAGAGTCATGTGAGTCACTCAATGACTCTTTGGGATGAGAGCTGATTGGCTGTGAGTGTTGTTGTCCTGGGGCAACAGTGGCTCATTGGTTAGAGTGATCTCTCAACGGGATGGTTGGAGGATCAAGTCCTGCTCAGACCAAGTTCTGTTGTTGACACTTCAACTGCATTGCCTAATATGAAAGTGGCCTCACTTCTGTCAGTCTGCCCAGGGGCAGTGGCTACAATAGAAGCTTACCACCACTCAGTGTGGAGTGGATGAATAATGACTTATTATTATTGTCCTGAGAACTGATTGGTTGAGAAGGCAATCCACTTGCTTTACTTCTTTTCTTCACTCCTTGTCTTGTATCGTCTGATAAAGCTGTTCTAAAACTGAGTGTGTTAATGATGCCCGGGTCAACCTGTAACCCACAGGACCCATGGTCAATTTATGGTAGGTCGGACAAATCAATGAGAAAAAGTAAAGCAGGTGCGGGTGGGTCGGGGATTAACTTAATGTGGTGTGAAAGTCAGCACAATGAGCCTCACCTAAAGCATGTTCTGTAGCTCTGATTACCAAATGAGGGCACAGGACTTTTGCATTCACATGTCTTTTCCTGCACAACGAAGAAAACTTTATTTATGCAATTAATGCCAAATCAAAACAGCGAGAGAAGAGTAAAAGCACATGGTGTTCTGTACGCATGGAGCAGCCACGTTATTAATACAGTTTTATAGCTACACATTGGAACTACACAAACGATGCTCCAGCGTGAAAGAGGCAAGTCACGGATCATACAGGCCTATATGTGGGTGCAAAGACAAAGCTCCTCACCTGGACAGAGACTTCAGAGCATGTAGGTAGGCTCCTCGCTCCCGCTTTAGTTCCAAACTCTCCTAAAAGCTCCTATCTGCACTCTATGCTTTGAGTCTGTAAGCCATTTCAAAACAGGTTTTAAATAGCCTAGTGCATTTAAGTGTAAAGTAAACCGCAAAACGAAGTGTGATTTTAAAAGATATGACAGCCAGCTGCAGTGGCGTGCAACACATTAGTTTTAATGTGTGTGGGTTAGCGTCGGGTCAGTTTGCAACATTTGAACACATTTCTTCAGGACGGGTTGGATTCTGACTCGGGCCAAGTGGGGTTGGTCAGAAAAAAAGCTGACCTACATCACTAGTACATGTGTCTGTGAATACAAGAGATGTGATAAAGGATTTGGGGTTAGACAAAAAAAAGTTACACAGATTTAAATATTCACTTCCTCCTTTCACTGTTTGAAAATCAAATACTGCACATTTAAGACTATATTTTGCTAAACCGTCTCTTTTTTATATCGTTTTCTTATCATAACATAGATGCAGTTGTGTTTTGTGTTATTCATGTATGTCCTGTAGGGGGCGCTCACCTGTTGTTCACTCTCCTCTTCGTCACTGCTAATCTTCAGGTCATCCTCCAGCATCCTGTTCACACACACCAGGAGAAAAGCAGGAAAAGTTTAGGTTATTCTCAATCTAAAAGTCCAGTGTGACATCAGCACATTGTAGAGTCCATAGTTTAAACTGAGCTGGAGGACAGGTCAGAATTCTATGGTGGAATTTGCTGATTAACTGGCACATAGTTCAAGGTCATTATAAACAAACTAAAGTGAAGTCATTTTTTCCACAATAGCTTCTGAAGGTGGTGACAAGTGACAAGTTTATGGAGCCAATCCCAAACAAATAATAACGTTCAACATTTGTGGATCATAAATTTGGTGATTTCTTTCAAAAACAGTGAATCTCTCATAGAGCTCTATTGATACTTTGCAGCTGATGTCATCAACATTCCTTGGGAGTGTGATGCTAACTGCTGGCACTAATCTGTCTGAAGCTTTGTTAGACTTTAATCTGAGTTTTATTTTAACACAATTTGACCTGAAAGAGCTTGGTAACTTGGTTCAAACTACAACAGGTGAGATGTTTTGTGCTGTTAAACAAGTCTTGTACATATGCAATTAGTGACAAGCTAGCTAGCATTAGCCAACAGTTTTTTTCAGTTAGCCCCTCTCACCTTTTTGTTGAAAATCAAACACCTTAACAGGACCATGAATGCTCGTGTTGATCACAGGCTCCTAAAAATGTGCTGTTTAAGTCCACTTTGTATTTTGTCTTGAGTTTTCAGTTGATAAAAAAAAAAAAACTTTTTTGGCTGTGTTTGCTAATGTGTGCATTGTGTCATCATGGTAACTGCTGAACATTCCACCATAGACATACATGCAGAACACCTCCACCGTGACGTCACTGCCAAGTATCAATAGGCCCATGCCCTCCATCTGAAATTACGACATCATCTAATTCTAAAACATGAATGCAAACTATTTAGCCCTTATTTCTGTCCATACAAAGGGTTGCAACAGTTGTCAGTAGTAGAGCTGCTGAACTGGACCAGACCTGGACTAATAGTTGGACCAGACCAGATCCAGATGTGGCCCTTGGACCAGATGTTCCTGTGTGTGTGAGGTGAGTGTAGTCTCAGCTGGAAGAGTTCAGATCTAACTGGAAAAAGGAGAAATCCAAGGAGAACTGGAGCAAGACCAGAGACCAGAGCTCAGACTGACTGAGTGCAGATAACAGAGAGCAGAGAAGTACTGTGCACTCTCCACAGCGAGAAGGTCTAGGGTTCTATTCCCAGACCGTGTGGGGTATTTCTGTCTGGAGTTTGCATGTTCTGCCTATCTCTGTGGGGTTACTCTGGTTCCCCCATCAACCTAAAGCCAGTGTCCAAAATCTTGACTTATGGCTCCAAATTGTGGGTCTCACCGTAAAAGAGGGACAAAGATTAATGCGATTAGTCTTTGTGGCCAACAGTAAACACAAGCGCTCCTCAGAGTAACAGTGTGAATGGGACCGTCTCGCCCCTTTTTCCTTTCATTTACACTAACTTTTATAAACGTGAACACACTGCTAGCATTTAGCGCTAGCCTCAGCTAACTATTGTAATCAAGGAGACATTACCACATGGAGCCTGATATTCACTCAGACAAACTTTGGTCTGTTCCGTGGCAGATCGTGCGCACCATCGCAGTGTGACTGTGTGTGCTGTCTTACTGTTTAAACTCCTCATGTTGTGTTTGGTGATTAAAAATATTGCACAGTGGGTACCAGGTTTAAAACATGCACTACATTACTCCAGTTAACTACTCCTGACCACCATCCTGGCTCTGCTACTGCTACTATACTACTAATACTACACTGATGTTACTGCTACTACTACAACTACTGAAAGAGCTAAAAGAATACTTACGATTTCTGAGGAGCAGTGGTTTTGGTCGAGGGCTTGTTGGCTGTGATGCTGCATCTCTCTGAAACAAAACAAACACAATCAAATATAACATTTGTCTAGTACTTCTCTAAACACTCTAAATCTTTAACAATTGTATACTCTCCCCCTCCTCTCTTCCACTACCCTTTCTTACTACCATATGCCCTGGGGCAGACTGACAAAAATGCGGCTGGTGTTCTGCACCTACAGCCTCCCTGACATAGCCTGATTTGTCATTTTAAACAGTTTGCAATGGTCCAAAGTTATTCCTCACTTATCTTATGCATTCAGAGCATCCTAATTATTTACCATGATGGGTTTATAAGCGAGTTTATAAGTGCTTTTCAGAGACCAGAGGAGTTTTGTTGTCACAGTAAAGCTAACAGTGTACATTATTTCTATAACAAAGCTCTCTTTGTTTTTTTTTTGGTTTTTTTTGTTTTTTCTTTAGCTTTAGCAGTTAGCCTGACGTTAGCCTGTCATTAGCCTGGGAGCTAGTCCTGAACAGCAGCCAAGGCACTGTTCTCTGTTTAAAGTGGTGCATGTGGAAAGTCTGAGTCACAGCAGAGGGAGTTTAACTGGAAGAAAATGGTCCTGGTTTAAAATGTTTATTTATAAAGAGACAAAGAGTTTATTTAATCTGCAGGAGACAGTGACATCACTGCTGGACTTCCTAATGTTTGTCCTTTTCAAATCTGTAGAGATGTGAGGCACTCTGCACACTCTCTGACCCCAACAACCCCAAGGAGTACTAAATCATGAATGACTCACTGGGACTGAACCAGGATTAAACCAGGATTAAACCAGGATTAAACCAGGATTAAACCAGGACTAAATCAGGACCATAAATAGGACTAAACATGGACAAGTATTGAAATGAGATTGCAGACTATATTTTGTGCTGTTTGGTGTTAAACTTACTCTGGGCGCTGTATCCGGTTGTGGATCCGTGCTGAGGCTCCTGGAACAGATTTTGAAGTTTGGTAGTATATTATTAATATGACTTTGTTCACATGCTGCAAAAAGTTTTAAAGAATTGATTTCCAAATGATAATGTTTTGGTTTTTTTTGTTTGTTTTTTTACATTTTGTTGATTTACATATAAAATAGGATTATGTCATTACTGATAAAGTGACTGTAGTGTAGGTCTACCCTTTTTATTGTGATATTAGAGACAATACAAATAATAAAAGACATTAGACATTTTGACTTGAGGGAAGAGGGAGTGCATACAACCAGGTTTGAAGGGGGTGATGAGACAATAAGAATGGCATCTGTTCTTCTTATTGGGAGTGTAAGTGTGTGCGTGTGTGTGTATGTGCACAAGCGTGTGTGTGTGCGCGTGTGTGTGCATGTGTGTGCGTGTGTGTGTGTGTGTGTGTGTGTGTATGGGCAGGTAAGTAATAAAAAAATGAACAGGAAAGGGTGGAAAATTTAGAAAGATGACAATAAAAAAATAAATAATTTAGTGAGGTTAATTTTTTTTCCTTTCATTTTTATTTTTTTTAATATATGTGTAGGCCTACCTTGTTGGGAATGGGGAACTTGGTGTGCTCTGCTTTGACTGGAGTGTGGATGGCTGTGAGAGGAGGAGGCCAGGAGTGAGTCATCTCCTGAAAAAAAAACAAAAAACAAAAACAGGTAAACAAATAAAATAAACAAAACAAAGGAGGTAAACAATTAGAGCTGCAAGATTAATCAGATTTGAATCAAAATCACAATTTAAATGGACACAATTCACAAATCACAAAGGCTGCAATTTCTGACGTACCATCATTTCCTCCACAAAAGCACAATCTCCTGAAGTGTGATTGTTGCATTAGTTTGTTAGTTCAGATTTCAGTTTTTTAGTCAGTTCTTCTGGACGCGCTTAAAAACTGTATCCTATTATTAAAACTTAGATTGCAAATCTAATCGGAATGCGGAAAATCCAAATTAGATATTTTTCCCAAACCATTCAGCCCTATAAACAAATAAAACACCTGTCAGGAGTAGTAGACCAGATCTGAGCCTGATCCTGGTCAGGAGTACCTCGCTGGAGGATTATTATGCACGTTTTGGGCTGATGGGGGAAACTGAAGTACTCTGAGGTAGTGTAAAATTTCAATTTTGATACAAAGGAATAGACTCAGTACTCAATACTGATTCTGATACCACGATGATAATAAAAAAACACTCTTTATTTAGACAATAGAATGTGATTTTCAATATCAAATGGTAGTACTTTCTTTTATATTCCCATGTGGACTTATATCTGAGTAATCCCTCAGTCGTCCAGGTAGGTTCCATAGTGGTCCATGGGCGTATACTAGTCTATGTGTCTGATACAGCTCAAGATCATTCTATAGCCATGGAAAGCTATCAGGAAAAGTTCATTTTTGTCCTGTGAAAGTGACTTTTTAGTATCAGTACTTGTTCAAATGAGGATTTCATTTCTATACTAGTTTAATATCAATTAGTATCTGATTTTTGATACCTTTAACAATCTTAGTCTGAGGAAACCCGTTCACAGTGAGACCCCACCTGCCCCCATCTCAGTTAAACATATGCACATATATAGTAATCATGGGAGGGCACCTGGTAATAATGGCATTTACTGGACCTTTTATTTGACCACCAGCAGAACTTAACTCAGGCTACTACTAATCAAATTAGTGCTGGAATAAAATGTGAATCTGAGCATATTTTAGATTTTAGTCTCCTCTGAGTCACCTCTTCAGCATGAATACACCCAGTCCTCACAGAATGCTCTCTCTCTGTCTCCCTCTCTCTCTCTCCCCCTCCCTCTGTCTTTCTCTATGTCTCGCTCTCTCCCTACATCACTCCCTCTCGCTATCCTTTTCTTTCTTTCTCTCCACCTCTCACCTCCTTCTCTCCACCCTTCTCTCTCTCTCACTGTCTCTCTCTCCTTCCCTCCCTCTCTCTCTTTTTCTCTCACCCCACTCTCCCTCCTTCTACCCTCCTCTCCACCCCCCTCTCCTTCTCTCAATGTCTCTGTCTACATTCATTCTTCTCTGCCCCTCTCCATCTCTCTCCTTCTCTCTCACCACTCTTCTCTTGTTCTCTCCCCCCCCCCCTCTTTTAACGGTCAAAGGTGAGCAACTAATGCCTCGGTGACATCACAGTTTCCCATCATGCATCTGTTCTGTCGGATGACTCAGTCCAAATGACACGTGGGATTTTTATGGACAACATTCTTCCCCCTCTCTCCCCCTTTTGATCCCCCTCTCTTGTTCTCTCCCCTTTCCCTAGTGAAATTGTTGTCTTTGGATTTGGATTTAGACCTTAATTTCTACCTGGTTTAGTCCTGGTTTGATCCTGGTTTAGTACTGGCTATAGACCCAGTTTAGACCTGGGTTAGACCTAGGTTTGTTCTCCTGGCGATACTTGGTTTAGCCCTGGTTTAGTCCTGGTTCAGTCCTGGTCTAGTTCTGGTTTACTCCTACTTTAGGCCTGGTTTACCTTTGGTTTAATCCTGGTTTAGTCCTGGTTTTGCCTTGGTTTAGTTCTTTTTTAGTCCCTCTATGTCTCTCTGTGGTCCTGATGAGAGGATGCAGCGTTGCTAGGAGACAGCCCTCTGACATCACTGTGCTCTGAGGGATGATGTCGCTGTTGTAATGCTGTTACTGCGGAGATGGCAGTGATGGGGTCAGATGCTCATTCCTTCACTGTGCTGTGTGTGACCTCTACATGTCTCATCTGTGATCATTAGAGCTATTAGCAATTATTATTATTTTTGATTGATTAATTATATTTAACTTTACTGATGGAGGCTGAGCCACCTTCTTGTCTCTATGGAGAGGTTTAGTGAGGAATGTTCCACAGTTTGGTATTAATAACATAAACAGCTGTAGTTGAGTAAAAGCAAGATAGCAAAATTTGAATGCCATACCGTGGAACATTCCAGGCAAAGCAATAACATCTCCATGGAAACACTTTTGTTTATTGATACTGACAGAGAAGACATTGGACTTTGTGCAAGTTTTTGTTTCATGTGGATAGGCCCAGTAATTACAAAGATATTAACCATAAACCAGATCAACAAATCTGCAATCTGACAGTTAAACAGCAAATTCCACCTGAGAATTCTGACCTGTCCTCAGCTCAGTTTAAACTATAGGGACTCTACAATGTGCTGATGTCATATTAACTCAAGCCATTGGAACATGGTAAAAGTGTGAGAGCCACACTCACCCGCAGAATCTCCTCCACACAGCTGGGGTCATTCTGCAGGCCAACCTGAAAATAAATACATACATTTATTATTGCAATTATAATATAATATAATAATTTTACATAATATTGTCTAAGAATGTTGAAATGAAGTCTTTTAGAAGTATACCTATTTGAATGAGAAAACTGGACCAAAACTGGTTTAGATCGGGTTTAGTCCTGAGGCTTGTATAAAGCTGGTTTAGAAGGTTAGCGAGGTAACTTCGTGGTTAACTTTCACGGCGTTCACTTTCTATCAGGGCAGATCTCTATGGCAACATGCCCTGAACTCAGAACCCGCTCCTGCACCAGATTAAGTTCCCCAGTAAGATAAGAAGACAACTCATTGAGGAGAATCCAGCTGCTGTGACCGATCAGTGATAAGAATCCAGCTGCTGTGAGCTGACTGAGTCCTGGTTTAGTCCTGGTTCAGTGATGGTTTAGTCCTGGTTTAGTGTTGGTTCAATCATGTTTTAGTCCAGTGGTAGTTTGGCCCTGATTGAGTTCTAATTTAGTCCCAGTTTAGTCCAGGTTAAGTTTTGATGTGTTCCCTGGTTTTCAACTGCAAGTCTTGGTTTAGTCCTGGTTTAGGTCTGGTTTAGTGCTGGTTAAGTTTTGGTTTAGACCTTGATCCAAGTGGCCAGTGAAACAAAACACAGAGACATTGGATAAATACAATATTTAAAAAAAATAATTTTTGGTTGAACTAATCTATAGATTCAGTCGACTATTCATTGCCAACAATTAGACAAAACTACAAACGAATCAAATCACTCAAAACTGAAAATATTGAAAATTGGGTT
>KN483091.1:20470-30822 GCA_000787095.1 Periophthalmodon schlosseri | reverse complement strand
CTTCAGTCTATCCCCATCACTACTTATGTCTGTAAAGTTTCCATTCCCTTGACTCACCCTCTCCCTGGAAGAAGATACACTTTGACAAATGGGTCAGAGTAGCCATTGTTGTCCCGTGGGGCAAGGTTTCTGGCCTGCAGGACATGAACGATCAGGTTTCCCAGCTGTTTGTCATAGTGGATTTGAAGCTAAAACAGAAGACAAAAAATCAATAATTTTACTGGAGGGGATAGCAAATACATGTAATAACTGAGAAAAAGCATGGAGCTGTAGTTTAAATGAAATCCTGGTGACATACCTGTATCTCTCCAGAGATGGGGTGTGAATGAGTCTTTGCTCCCTCTGCACTCTATAAAGATGAAAGCATAAAGCAACAGTTACTACTGGTGATGTACTAGTGATTGTCATGGGGTGAAGGTGGTGGTGAATAATGAATCTTTTGTGTTCTGGCATTTGATTTGTAACATGTTTTACAAATACTCCTGCCTTGCTGCTATGGCGCTTCTTGCCGACAGACGGGGATCCTGGCTGGGCTGGGCTGGATATGGCGGAGGTGGTAGGGGGCAGAGCAGAGGGGGCCTGCTGCTGTGACACCTTCTGCAGCTCAGCTGCCAGCTGCTTAGGGTCAACGCCTGGAGACCTGGGAGGTCGCTCACCTGACAGCAGGCACACATCACGTGACATGTCACCAAGAGTTAATGAATAGGCACTGACAGCACATGTACAGCCAGGGTTCAGCCATGTTCACATAAAAACACTCTGCACTGACAGTAAAGTAGGTCACTAGATCAGACACAGAGCACAGACAAAGAGGTTGAGTTCAAGCAGAAATATGTGAACCTACTTTTACTGTGCTCCGGAAAATCCAAGTTCTGAGATGTCTCTGACTCAGCAAGCATATTAAGATCTCTGTAAAGTAAAGTAAGTTCAATACAAAAGCAAATAGCACTGACAAAATCCAAAATCTAATTCTAAAGGTTTCTACTCACAGTCTTACACACACTTCCGCCTCATTACATGGCTGACCAACAAGCCCTTGCACCTCTTCGTAGGTTTTTCCCGTCAGAAACACACCATTCCACTCCAGGACTTGCATTCCTGAAAACAGAAATTGTTAAATGTGAATGCAATAGCAATTGACATCCTGGTATATGGAGTCCGGTTTGCTAAAAATGTACTTATTATTAATAGTCATTGCAATCCAGAGAAGTATTAAAACAGAGAGTAAAAAGAGACACTTTAGGCCCATGGGCAAAAAACAGCTTGTTGAGCAGAGGGGATTGAAAAAGGCTGAATTCAATAGGTGAAAAATGGATCCACAGGCACACAGCAAACCCACTGTACCGTTAGGCACACCCTGCAACATAGCAGGACTTACACGATCTGAAGCAGCTCATGAGCAGGTTCCTGTGTTTGTGGCGATACTCTCGAACTGAAGATGTGGGGAACAGGAAATATGCAGCATTTTAAAACACTAAAAATTATAGCCTCTACTTAAATTAGCTTTTGTGTGAGCTGCCATGGTTGCTTCACACAGTTGAGGGATCGTACAATGCGCTCTGCAGCCGTTCTGTTCAGTGTTAATGACAAGACTGTTGTCATGGCTCACATGTCCTCACCACTATCAGCACCACAGATGTCTACTGGCTCCGGATAACTTAAAATCATCAGTCATTGTTCAAAACAGATATCAGACTTCAATTGTGCTGTAGTGAATACAATTTATATTTTACTCACTTAAATGCATTATAATATAATTTTACATTTTTTTATATCAATAATAAATAAATAATAAAAATAATTTTATAGTGTTAATTGTATTCCATGTCTTGAAAGATTTATCACAACCTGCAAACTCAGTCTACACTTTTTACAGTTACAAAAAAGCTCAGGTTACATTTTTTAACAACACTATTTTTAGGAACAGATATATTCAGCATTCCCGATTATACAATGTGAAATCAATAATTCTACTATTCTCTGTCAATATTCCTGTCTAACTGTCCAACTCAAGTCTTTTGTGCGTTTTTTATACTAGTATTTATAGCCTAAAGTGAGTCATGCTTCTCTCTGCACAGGGCTGATAATTTAATCAGGACGTATTTTAAATTCCTTCTTTCAGCTACTACAGTTCCAACACTCTCAAAAATAGCAGCCTGAGTATCTGGGAACTTATAAAACAGTATGTTTTTTGAACATATGATTCTTGGCTCTAGGTTTGCTTTCACAAATTTTTCTGAAATATCTTACCTTCAAGGATTTTTCCAGTTTGTTCTGCTGCTCCACCTGGTAACACTTTGGCAACATATGCTCCAATGTCCCCATTACTATTAGGAACTTCTTTACCTCCAACTATACGGATACCCAGACCATTTCCTTGAAAGAAGTAACAATGACAATGTTTTAAACAGTAAGTGAAACCCATGCAACAGTGACTGTAATTCACTGCAGAATTTCAATAGCCACTCATATTTGATGCATACACAATTAAACACGAATATGCATCATTGATATAGTGTGTGGCTCATATCGAATTTCTTTCATATTTCATAACATTTTGTTTACACAGCCTTATTATGCAGTGTATTACCTGAGACAGTGCGGTCCTTGGGATCCCTCTGCAGTTTAACCCTGAGGTGAGGGAAGGGGTAATAGGGGCCTTTTCCCTGTGGTACATACACAATGGGAAGAGGCATTGGGTTAAGTGTACATAAATATATGGGCATGAATCACACACAGGAAGAGCTGGCTGATCTCCATGTGCGCTGTATGCATTTACAGTAGGCCTGCATACAGTAAGTATAGCGCTTCACCTGTCTCTTATCCAGTCCATCTGGTCGTCCATCTCGAGGTTTCTCAAACCAGTCTGTTTCTTCTCGTCTGAGGTGATATGCTTAGGGGACAAAAACACCCACTTCTTTATAACCAGTTCAAATGACTATAGTGCTTTATAATAGGAACCAATTTGTATTTGGAGCAAAGCAAAAAGTAATCACCTGCATGTATAGTGAACAGTTAGTAGATAATTAAGATATTAGTAGTGTGGTTAGTAGATAATTAACATATTAGTAATAGTATCAGTGGATATAATCAATGCAAATATTTATATATAACACAGTTTTATCATATGTATGTTTCTATTTGATGCAAGAATGCTGTTGCTATAATTCCTGTACTATTTAACATTTATGTAAAAGTGCCCAACACTTGCCCAACAGGTTGTTCAATCCAATTAGTATTAGGCTTGCAAATTAATGTGTTAGTTATTACAAGCCTATGGAATAACCAATACTCTACCATGGGTTGCGTCGCCACTGTTCACAGTCATTGGATGTTCACCTAATGCTGAAATCAAGGAACATTGTTGTATTATTTATTTAAATGTAGTAACTAATTTCAGTGTAAGTCTGAGTAACACCACTGCACAGAAACACATCCAAAATTACAAAATTATGGAATAATAGATAATTTTCATTAAGACAAATAGGGTGAGTGCATCAATAGATCCTTTAAGTGTAAAATCAGGTGCTTCTCTAGGATAAGCAAATATCATTAAAATATAAGATCAGCTTTTTACTGTCGTAGCATGAAAAAGGTATGTCAGGGCTTGAATAAAAATGTCCAAAGCACACTGATTACAAATGGGACACCATTAGGCCATTAAGTTTCCTGTGACATACATTTTTGTGCTACAACAGTAAGAGGCTGATTTATGGTGATTTTCATATGTGAGAGATGACAAACTGAAATAAACTGGAATAATAATAAGTAGAGCAAAACGTGGACAGGATACATGAATATGACTTACATAGTTGTTACACTACATTAGCTTAACTGTAAGTGTATGAGCCCAGGAAATAACATTAGTCTCAACATGTCTAATGATAACACAACCTAATCTAATAGAAAATGTAACAGCAGAAGAGAAAAAGAGAAAAAAAAAAACATGCAAAATGAAAATGACAAACTGCATGCAGATGGAAAGTAAAATTTATTACACACAACACAGTGACGAGGGAGGAGAGTACAATTTCTTCTGTTGATATGATATTTACAATATTTATCTTGAGAACACATTCATTACTGTTGATAAATATGTTTTATTAAATCCACTACATTTTTTTAGCTGTGATTGGAGGCACTTGATTTTTAATATGAGAAATAACATTTTAATCATGTTGGTTTTAAAATTAAGGTAATGCTGAGTCAATCTTAAATTTTAATGATAAAATCTATAAAATAAGATGTAAAAATAGACTTTACATGCAAAACTAAATAAATAGTATTAGGAAATAAAAGAGAAATTAAATGTAAAGTCAAAGTTAATAAATGTAACAGTCAGAAAGTAAGACTTACAATACAAGCAAACTGTATTCACAATTTAGACATGAGACATACACACTTAAAAGCAAACTATTCTTAAGTGCAAATACAGAAATAACTAATCCCTTAGAAATCTGTGCATGCAAAACAAACACAAATAGGACAACTTTACCTTCACTATCTGACATGGTGCCCTGAAGATCATCCAGGAGCACAGAGCCCCTCCCCCTAGTGGGCTCCTCCCTGATATACTGCTGCTGCTGCTGCTGCTGTTGGGGGTCTTGTAGGGACAGGCATGACCCAAACTGATCCCTGGAGTCAGCTGAGATGGGTGGGAGGGGTCCAGCGGATGCACGGGCCATCCCCATTGGCTGTCCCACGGGGCTAAGTGGACTCTCTTCTTCTGAATTTTGCGCTACTATTGGTATCCTTCCACGCCCGCTCTGCACTATGGGGAGGCTGGTAGGTTTGGTGCGACCAGATGGCGTTTGATAACTGGAACCATCGCCTGATTCGCCATCCCCTTTAAGTCTCAGAGAAGAACTTGATGGGTCTCTTTTGATTGATAGGTCAAGCCCATAGCAAGATGTAGGTCTGGATGGAGGTCTTGAGCGGCTACCACTGGGATAGGCAGAGTCTAAACCTAGGCTCTGACCTAGGTTTAAAGATCCAGCTAGATTAGCCCCCAGGTTAGACCCCAAGTACTTCTGCTGCTCGGTAATGTTCTTCCTAAGACCAAATGTTATCTCGTCCTGCATGAGCCGACTTGTTCTAGGTGACCCACTAGAGCCTATATAACTAGTATACTCTGACTCTAGCCCTCTGTCACCTATAGAAGAATATTTTGAAGGTATCTTAGGATCTATCAGTGGTGTCTTGTGTTTTTGGTACAACATAGAAGCTGGGAGTTGTTTGGCTGCTTGCTTCTCCAGAGTTAACCTACTGATGCTATACTTATCTGTTTTGGGATACTGTCGTTGGGAGTAACTGGATAGACCAGTGGTGGGAGTATAATAATGCTGGGACAGGCCAGTTAACTGTTCAAGGCTTTCAGTGCCACCTGTACTTCTTCTGAACTCCTGCTTTAGTTGCTGTTTAAGAAGTTTTAGTTCATAGGGTTCCTCCATTGTATCTTCCTCATCAGGAGTTTTACCATATGTGTGTAGCCTGGAGGTTGAACCCAAATAATCTGTTGACCCCAAATCGGCTGCACTCCTTCTAAGCAACTTTTCAGCTTTAGCAAGTTCTCTCTCTGCCAGACTATAAGATGAAGACAGACCAGTGGACCCCTTAGCTATTTCTGCAGCATCTTCTAACAGCATGTAACTACGAGGTGTATGGTGATCCACATCTGGGTAGTAGGAATCTGACACAGCTGACATGGGTGTGCTCGCTATACTTCCCACATCGAGGGCTCTGAGGTCAAGATGGTTGCCATATTTGTCGTACTTGACCCCTAGGTAAGCTGATGAGGTGGGATCAGGCTGCCGACTAATAACGTCATATTTAGTGGCATCAAGTTCAGAGAGGAGGGCAGCCTGTCGAGCGGCTTTCTGCTGGAGGAGCAGCATTTGATGGTAGCTCTGCTGTTGGGAGCTAGTTAGCGATGGCACAGAGGAATATATAGAAGGGGACTGGTATGACTGAGGTGTCTGGTAGAGGGACTGGTATTGGCTTTGTGAATATGGATACTGAGAGTATTTATCATAGTCGCCTTTGGTTTGAGGGTTACCAAACTCATCTAGCTCAGACTGAGGGGCAGTTCTGGGACGTTCTAAACCATGTACTTCAATTTCTTCATCCTCCACTGCACCGATGACACTTCTAGTCTCACGTATATGGCTGACTTCGCTGTCTGACATGTAGTCACGTTCGTCAGCAACACTTTGTAAATATGCCCTCTCCCTCTTATCCCTTTCCTTCAATAGAGCATCCTTTCTTCGGTTGATGCCCATTTCTAGGTACCTAAGCTTAGCATCAATCTCTTTTTCCTCCTCATCTAACTCAGCTTGGCGTTTACGAAGTTTGGAAGATTCTCGCTCCACCATGTCTAATTCTCTGTCAATATCTTGGAGGATTTTGGCCCGCGCCATATTTGAGTTGCGGCACATACGTCTCCTTGCTGAGTTAGTGCTGTATGCTGTCTGTCCAGTGGTAGTGGTGGCAGTGGTTGTTGTGGACTCCTCCTCTGATGGAGGGTTAGGCAGTGTCCTCTTCACCTTCTTCTGAGTGCCTGTGGGGGTACTGGCTTTGCTCTGCTGATAAAGAAATAACAATTAGATTTATGGGTCAATAAATGCATGGGTTTGATATCATATACTTTAATAAAATTAGAATGGAAACTTCCAGAAATGGAAGTAAAGATTAAAGGGAGGAGGTAGAATTTGTGTTAGTATTAGTATTATTAATTTGTTAGTATAAGTGGTAGTATTAAAATAATAATATTAGTATTGCTGTTAGTATTAGGCCAAATCAAAATGCGTCAAAAAATATAAATGCATACTGCATTCAGATGACTTCTTTTTCATTTAGTTTTATGCCCTTTTTACCCTTGGCAAATCCCAGTAAAAGTTAAGCAGACAACTATTTTTCAGTTTTTTTGATCAATGTAGTATTTCAATATTTTTTTTTTTACTTATTTATGTATATTTTGTAAATATATTATATAAGGTGGCATTTATTAGCCAAACAATATATTAAAGAGATTACTGAATTCTGAATAGTTCTTTTTTAATTGTTTCAACTTATAAGAAGAAAGAAAGAAAAGAAGTCCTCTGGTCAGGGAAAGCATTGCAGGATTAAATGGGGTAATTGCATTACTCACAGAATAGCTATCACCATACTGGGTGCCAGATGTTGCCCTCTCCTCTGCTGTTGGACTCATGGGCTTAGGATCAGACAGGGATCTCTGCATGGATTTTCCCCTTGGACTAAGTTTTTGGGGGCTTGTACCACCCAGGGATTTCTCATAGGACACAAACTCAGGATTTTTACTAGGGGATATGCAGGGGGATAGAGGAGAGTACAGCACTTTGGGGGATTTGGGGGGTTGCAGAGTGGAGGGGTCAGCTTTGAGGTTTGCAGACTGGCCTATTTCTAATGGAGAGGGACGTTTCTTTGGTGAGGTTCGCTCAGAGTCAGACAACTCCAATCTGGATTCCATTCTAATATTGCCTTCTGTATCAGTTTGTATAGAGATTTCAGTGTGGACTTGGTGAGATACCTCTGACTGTGAACTCCTATCTCCTCTGGCAGTGCGTGGCCTCCGATTCCTGTTCTCCTCCCATTCTTCTTGATCCTCATCATCTGTCTGCACACAGCTATCCACACTCTTTTTAGCATTCTTCTTCTTTCTCGCTGTGTACGCATTGCTAATTGTCTCATCTTCTTCATCTGTCTGACATCCACTGTCTGTAATCTTACGAGCTAGCACTGTGCCATCTGGCCCAAGAACTACTGCTTCCTGTACACCATGACCGGTAACATCACCTGGATACATCTGTCTAAGCTTTTGCTCCTCTAACTGCATGCGAAGCTGCTCTTGAAGCCTCTGAATTTGTTCTAGTTGCTGCTGTTGCTGGGCATACGTCTCTTTTTGCATTAGTAGATGAGCTTGCCGTTCCTCCTCTTGCTGATTCAAAATCTGTTGTTTCATGGCCTGCAACTCCTCCAGTTCTTTCTGCACCAGGAGTTGTTCGTGTTCCCTGAAGCGCTGAATCTCCTGACGTTCCTTTTCCAGTTCCTCAGCCAGACGTTGTTGTTTGAGTTTCTCCATCTCAAGTCTTTCTCGCTCTGCCTGATACTGTCCATCTCCAGCAACCATGGGGGACGACAGAGCTTCCAGAGAGGCAGCAATGGCCTCTAGGGATGCATCAGTGTAAGTATCCAGAGACAGCGATGGTGTGGTGATACTCTCTAAGCCTGTGGTACCTGCTCTGGACAGCTCGAGATTAAGTGGGGCCTCTGCGTCTGTTGTGGATATGGTAGAGAGGAAACTGTGTGATCTTGTTAGTGGCATGTTCTGGAGGTTGGAGAGTGAAGGCATGGTGTCGCTTGTATGCATACCAGACTGGTTGTTATAGGTAGTACTAAATATTGACCCCGGCTGAGTAGTGATGGCATATGTGGAGGGGGAAGGGGATCCCACAGAGGAATAGACTATTCCATTTGATGACCTGAGAACATTAGTTGTTCCAGTTAGAACTGTACCAACTGCACTTGTGGCTCTTGCATCAGAGTATGGTGGTATTGTCATGCCTGCATACATTCCTTTTTTGGAGTAGTCAACAGCTTCACCTGTTAAAAGTCAAAAATAGAATTTGAAGACAATGCTGGATTATTTGATATTGGAGCAAACCATGCCAAAAAATTGAAAAACAAAAACGGAAATAAAAAAAACGGTGAATGCAACAACCATACAAAAAGATGACATCACTGCATGCAAATACATGCAAAAATATAACATAAAAAAGTTAAATGTCCATGCAAAATTAATAAGATTGCCATTTTAACCATAGATGAGTGGCAGCAGTTCGAAATGACATTTAAGAGAGAGGTCTGTAATATCATTCCACTGACCTGCATCGGAAATTTTGGCTGAAGTAAGATCTACTGCACCATCAGTAGTGCCATTGAAGTTGTAACTATTCTTACTCTTATAAAAGAAGAGCCCAGCCTCTGCCAGGTTCGTGTCTGACATTGAAGGTTTAATTCCTCCAAACCCTCTCATTCCATATGGGGTCCGGTCGTACTGGTAATGGTCATCACGATATCCAAAGCGATCTTCAGGTAGGGGAGTGGTGGGCTGCTGACTCGTACAACTTCCTGCAAATGGGAGATTATACACGACATCACAGCAAACAGCTCGTTTCCCTGCAGTTAAATCCACCGGTTTGCCATCATCATCTGTGATTACTGAGGTGACCACTTCGGAGGAGGCCCCATCCACTGACACCACTGTGTTGAATGGTTTAGTTGTGCTGAGGTCAACAGCTCCTGCCACTGTCGCTGTGCCTGTAGTGAGTCCATTAGCTGCACAACTTGGGGGTACCGTAGTTACAGGAGCACTCTGGTATGTCCCTGCACCTGATCCAACTGACAGATTTATTGGAATTTCTGTACCAGCCTGAACAGGGGGCTGTGAATCAACGGGGCGATAGATAATTTGAGAAACAGGTTCGAAGGATTTGTTCTTTGTCAGTTGAAGGGGCACTGAGGAGGTTGTTGTGGTGTCTACATTGTCCCATCTTTGAATCGTGGCAGCACAAGTGACAATGGTGATGCTGTCTGTCACTATGGAAACAGTGGAGGATTCTGCGCTGAGGTTGACAACAGGAGATTGAACAGCACTGTTTTGACGACTAGCATCTGTTACGTAGGATTGGCGTCTTGAGTCAGGGCCAGCGGACAGGTCAACACCATTCATGGTTGATTGTTGGTCGACTTTCATTGTTCTTAAATCCACAACTTCACAAGGTTGGACAGCTGGAGTTGTCTGTGGGGGTATCTGTGGTTTAGACTTATCCAGGGGGACACCGTTAGCTCTTGGGGCTGGCACTGGTGGGGCTGCCCTTTCGTGAACAACTGAGACTGTGGTTCTTTGGACTTCAGTGGTAACAACTTGGGAGATGAGATTTGGAGTTACCACAGGTGGCTGAGCTGAAGCAGATATTGCCTCTATTATATGACATGAACTTGATACATGTTTCTCTGGGCTGCAGATCTCTTGATTTTCAATGGATTCAGTGACTCGTGTGTAAGCTAAGGGTACTCTTGGCGGTTGAGATGGAACTTCTTGTGGTGGGTAGGCCTGTTGTTGTGCTTGTGGCTGGGAATAACTTTGTGGTGGTGTTTGGCGTGATGGAGATGCTGGACCAGGACTGGAAGGTGCTTGGGTTGAGATGGTTTCTACTGGAGAGCTTGGCTGAGATGGCAGTGTAATAACCACATAGGTGTCGCGAATATTACTGGCATATCTAGGAGATGGGGGGGACTTTGGCAATGGTTGAAATTGCTTTTGCTCAGAGGTG
>KN483091.1:1225-15398 GCA_000787095.1 Periophthalmodon schlosseri | reverse complement strand
TTGTTGTTGTTTCTTTGGAGACCCCATGGCTGGAGGAGGCACGTCTCCCAGCTGGCCTGACATGGCTCTCTGTGTCTGACAGTTGAGACACAGCCATTCTTTCTGCAAGAGAAGAAAACAACAAAGAAGTTAGTCTACATTGAAAGGGTACAGTAACTGTTATGTCCATATTTTTTGTATCCCAACTCCTCACCAGTGTTAAAATATAACAGTTACTTGGAATGATGTACCTTAAAGTCTACAAACATAATAGACCATAAAAAAAGAAATGTCATGTATAAGTAGTTGAAAAGTAAAATTTTATACAATCTTCCAGGTGTATCTGTTTTTTTATTGAAAAGCTTTCAAAACTGGAAAATGCAGACGTCGCTTACTAAAGACTAGAGACATACACTATGTTTCACATTGTAAAAGAAGAACACACTGTATGTAGGTCACAGTCTCCCACAGGCTGTTGATGGACCCTCCTGCTTAATCAATAAATGTTGCATAGGTAAGTATTACTTAACTATTTGAACACTTTTAGCATTTTGATGCACTGTCTATATAAGAATGGGTTGTATTACACATTGCAGTAATTTCAGTTTACTAAAAAGAGGAAATGTTAAAAATGGAAGGTTGGGACAAAGCAACAATTACGTCATAAAAACGTCACTGTGACCAAACACACTGTAACTTCTTCTATTTCAAGGGGCTTTTACATCTATGGGACTCCAGAGATATGTGTATGCATAATGCATGGTAATGGCACAGGGCTTCACCATGGCCTGACTCAGAGGGCTTAGCCTTGAGCAGACAAAACATGCTCAGAGCACACTGAACTGGGTTAGAAAAGTATGTAAGATCTGTCAAATACATTTAAATAAGACGCTATAATTCATCATCAAATTATAACACAAGACTAGAGCATCAGTTTTGTGTGTGATATATTGCTTCCCCAAAAATAGTCTAAATGTGCAATATTGTTTAAAAAAAAAGAAAATAAATAGCAGAATGAAACACTGCAAGTTAGTATCTGTGAGTCATAGAAGTTATTTATTCAATCCTCCAAATCATGTTGTAGTGCAGAAAAATAACGAAACCCCCCCATAAAAAATACTATCCATGATAAATATTGATCCCCAAAAATTATTGTTCCATCTATCTATTTAACTTTAGTTGATATAGTATATGATAGTATCGTAACAGGTCTAACATCAATAAGTGAATAGGAATCACCTGTTAAATTAATTAATATAAGCCATTACATCAATATTATAATCATTAAGGTAATGAAAACATTGTTATAGTTACATCATTTCTAAGAGCGCTTTATACTGGTCAGACTATTGTTAAGACTAAGTGCATTAAGATGGGTGGTACCAAATATGCATTTTTAAGACATTAATAGTATAGAAAACCACATTTTAACAGACAATCGGCATCTTATTCAGAGTGGTAGTAGTCAGCAGCATGGTGTGTGATGTAAACACCTCATTTTACATTTCAGCACCCTCTCCCTCCTCTCCAACACGCCCCAGTGATGCTGGCATATGCATGAGCGCCATCAGCAGCTTAACGGCAGGCTTTGTGCTAAAGTCAGGCCTCAGAGCAGATCACAGCTCCAGTGTTAAGCCCTGCAGCCGACAGCCATCTCCTTCTCTTCAGTTTAGAGACACAAGAGGAGAGCAAGAGAAGGGAAAGCAGGTCAGATCGAGAAAGTGGTGCAGCAGTATGTAAATAAGGCATGAGACAGTGTGTCATGCTAGGCCTGGAATAAAAGCAACACTGGTGTTTTGACGGGGTAAAATGTTTAAGGCGAGACACTCAATTCAAGGTTTTTTAAGGCTTTGCATGAATAAAGAAACTTTTTACACTTTAATGGGTAAATTTGATTACAGCCAATTTAGGAAGTATTATATATTTAAATACAGCTTTTTAAATCAGTGTTCACACTTTAGCTATATCCTCTTCAGATGTATATGTCCACAAAATATCGGCAATTGTTGTCAAAGTCAAATCAAAAATCAGATACTAATCAATATTATAAGCAGGCGTCCTAGGAGATTTCTGATGGTTATGTTCCCACAGTCCAAATGATATAGAATATATTTTTTTATGGTGAATACAATCATTCCCCCAAGCTTTGTGATAACTGGATAGTTTTTTACTTTTTATGTATATTGTAGCGGGTGACAGAGTCACCATTGGTAATGTGCTCATTATTCTCCTCTATTCAGGCTTTGATTTTGCACTGTTGGTTAAAATTTTAGCTCTGTGTGCTGATGCATGTGGTGGTGAGCAGGTATCAAAGAGACAGGAAAAAACATTTTTTGAGTGCATATTACACAAAAACCATAATGAATATTCAAGAAAAATGGATAACTACTGATTATCAGCTCTTTCTAGCATGTGGAGCGTTTGGATAAAAAAAAATAGGACTAGATTCAAAATGGCAGCAGAAATGCCATTCGATGTGGCGACTTCGTGTTTGATATAGAGCATTGCTCCAATTATGTTTTCGGGTTGTCCTCATGTGTCCCATCAGTCCTATGAATTTCATTGGCCTAAGACAAACTCCAGTCCCATAGGGATCAAAAGGTGGCGCTGTAGGTGGCGCTCTGCCAAATTTTGTGCATTTCTGTTCATGTTTAGTGGGTTTTCCCTCTCTATTGCGTGATTTGAGCCAGAGCTGTAGTCACTTACAATGGGAGGTTTGGGGGACGCTAGAGGCAAAACTGTACAAAATGGGTCATGGGTCTTTCATTGGCTTTTCTGATCTGGGGCATGTAACAGAATTTTCACAAAAGTTGCACTAATCAATGTCAAAGTAATTTTTTCTCTCCATTGTAAACTTTGTGCATTGCTATAGGTGGCACTCTAGCACTGATCATTTTGTTTGACATATCAGTGGCAGCCAGTGTATAAGTGATTCAAATTTCAACTCAGTTGTACAAATTTCTTTTAAAATGTTTTTTTAGGCCCTTTCTGGCCAACCGTGAAAAATGCCCCATGTCCATAGTCGAATTTTTTGCATCTTCTCATGCATATATTTGAATCCCCTAGTTTAGTGCAAATTGAATAACGTTGACATTTCTTGTCTATGGTATGGGGTGCTATAATATACACTTTTCATATTCTCCATACTCCATTATATTCAGGCCAAGATTACGCATTAGTGATCACCTCTGGTCTTGAGCCTGGCTTTGGACACAGCCAGCAGGAGGTAGTCAGCCGACCTCAGGGCTCTGGGTGGAGTATAGGGCTGCAGTAACTCCCTCAAATAAAGTGGACCCAAAGAGTGCAGACATTTAAACATAATCAACACCTGAACACCCGATTGCACCTGATATGAAATAGGGAGCCAGAGCAGGTTGCACAGCATAGGCATGATGTGCTCTCATCTCTTAGTTGTTCGTCAGCAGACGAGCTGCAGCGTTCCGGACATTCTGTAAGCACTGCAAGGAGCCCTGGTCCAGCCCCACATACAAAGAATTACAATAATCCAGACGTGACGTTACAAATGCGTGGATTGCCTTTTCAAAATCCACCTGTGGAGGTAGGGCGTTACCTTAGCTTTTTTTCTCACTGTCTGACATGAAATCAAACAAAACTTTGTATTTGTATTATTTATATTTGCTAAATGCCAAAATAATGAGTGAAGAATTTTTTAGACAATTTTTCATCACTTTCTTCAAAGTCAGAAGTTTACATACAGTAAGATTACTATGCCTTTAAACTATTTGGTAAAACCCAGATGATGATGTCATGTCTTTGGACGCTTCTGATAGGTTTATTGACAACATTTGAGTTAATTAGAGACACACCTGTGGATGTATTTGAAGGCACATGTGAAACACACTGCTTCTTTGTGTAACATCATGGAAAAGTCAAAAGAAATCAGCCAAGATATCAGGCAGAGAACTGAAAACTTGCACAAGCCTGGTTCATCCTTGGGTGCAATTTCCAGATGCCTGAAGGTGCCACATTCGTTTGTTCAAACAATTATACACAAGTATAAACACCATGGGAATGGCCAGCCAAGGAAAAAGGGGGAAGCTTGCAAGCCTGACAAGACATCAGTCAGGATGTTAAAGATTGGGTGCAAATGGGTCTTCCAAATGGACAATGACCTGAAGTATACTGCTAAACTGGTTACAAAGTGGTTTAAGGATAACAAAGTCAATGTTTTGGAGTGGCCATCACAAAGTCTTAATATCAATCCTACTGAAAATTTATGGGCAGACCTGAAAAGGCATGTGCGAGCAAGGTGGCCTACAAACGTGGCTCAGTTACACCTGTTCTGTCAGGAGGAATGGGCCAAAATTCCTGCCAACTTTTGGGAGAAACTTGTGGAAGGATATCCAAAATGTTTGACCCAAGTCATACAGTTTAAAGGCAATGGTACCAAATACTAATGAAATGCATGTAAACTTCTGACTTAAAAGTAATGAAATATTATCTAAAAAATCCTTCTCTCATTACTCTGGCATTTACCAAATAGAAATAGTTTTGGTAATCCTAACTGACCTAAAACAGGAAAAGTTTTGTATGATTTCATGTCACACAGTGAGAAAAAAAGTGTATGTGTCATTTTATATAGTGTATGTAAACTTCTGGTTTCAACTGTAGGTTTCATACAAAGGCAGTAAAAGTGACAACAGAATTTCAATCCAATTCAATCGACTTTTCGTCAATGTTCAGGGGGTCAAAAAGCCAATTCTTTTGGGGGAAAAACAATAATAATAAAAAGAAGATACCAATCAGGAACAATGCCTTACTTAGTTTCTGGCCAAAAATAATATCTCAGCTTCATCCTAAGATGCCAACTCAGAGAAGACACAAAAAAGGCAAAGTTCCAAAAAAAGACAAATTAAAATAAGTTCCTTCGTCTGTATAGAGTGCTGACGTTAGTGAGTTGCATCCAATAACTTGACAGAAAATCCACTTAATCCAGAGACATGATGTGGACCAATGCCGTGATTCCCCATGGGGCGCAGTGGAGAGTTTGTACAGCTTGATGGCTCTATCAGTTAAAGAAGAAAGGAACAGGCACTGAGAGGAAGAGAGATGACCACAGATAGTGAATTTTGAAAAGATACTCAGTCAGACAGACAGATACTTGCTGACATTATCACACCATCTCAGCGAGGCCAATTAAAGCAACAAATTTCACTGGTTTGGACAAAGACTATGCTACTTGTGGCTTCATGGACCTAAGATTTTTATTTTATTTTTTTTTACTATTGTTCACACCTGTAGGTTGGTCCAGTTTATATGTTTGTACTTTACCTTTCATATTAACAATACTAAAAGTGTTTAAATTTGATATAAAAATGTATTGTCACTGTATGGAAAATATTTTGCATGACCCACAAACCAAATGTTTCACATGAACTTTAAATCTGAGTATTTAACAGTAACATTTTTAAGGAAGTTAGAATCTGATTTGATGCATTAATTTCTTAAAGTGTTTTAACTTTGTTATCCATGATAATATTATCTATATTTATCTTTTTTTATCACATTTTGTAGCTTCAGTTTATACTTTATAACTTTTGAGGAAGTTAGACCTTTGATTTCATTCATGGATATCTAAATGTGCATTTGTTTGTCTTATTTGTCTTATTTGTCACATCAAGTACTCAGTTGTATATAGTCACTGTAAGTAAGCAATTTTAGTTTTTTTTTTTTAATGTAAGTCTTTGGAAGTGTCATGTTTCTGGTTTCAAAATGTTCTTGTTATGTAGTGACAAGAGTGAGAGGCTTTCTGCCTTTCTGCTGTCTGAGCACACATCGCAGCAGCCACACACACGAGCTGCAGGAGGTAAAGTGCTATGCAACAATAAATAACTGGTTAATTATAGGGCTGTGTGAAAACAACACATCCACTTAAATGGTGTGAATTGTTGTTCTCTATTAATAAACCCCTCTGCAATATAAGATATGCTTTTACTTAGAAGGGTGGCTGAGTAGATACCACTCTTGCCTCATAGCAGTCTCGGTGTATGTCTTGGTGTTTTGTATGCATGTTTTCCCTGTGTCTGGGTCAGTTTACACAGGGTATTTCCTCCATTATCCTACAATATGCACAAAAGCCAAATCTTCCAGCTAGTAGTCCTATAGCTACCTAACATCTGGACATAGGTCGTGGTGCGCTGCATTGCAGTCGCACAAGTAGCATTGACAGATGAGAACAAACTATCCTATGAGGACAATAAAGTATGCCTTAACATTATTCCAAAAGAAATGTATAAAATTCAGCATAACATACTGTAGCTAGCTTCATATTATCACAAGACCATCTTTATATTGGTTCAAACTTCCAAGCCAGATCAATAGAAAGAGTTGCACTGAATAACCATTTTCAGAGAGCAAACATTAGCGCATCTATGAGCAAAGAAAACTTCAAAGTACATTCCAGTCAGGACAAGCGGCCTGAGCTTAAATGTGGTATAACTTGTCTGATGTATGTATATATTCAAACAAATCTTTAGAAGGGCCAGAAAGTGAGGAAACAACACAGACACACCTACAAAGACCACACAAATGTATAAACAGTAATATTATGGGGTTAGTCCATTCATATGCACCCAATACGACTCAAGTCACAAAACACTATATTAAATACAGCTGATAAATGACTTGTGTCCTTTATGCAGTGCAGTTCCACTAAACTTCTTGCTAAAATTAAAGTTTGTCGTCCGTGCTCCTTCCTCAGTGATGAGAGCTGCTGAGTGGCCAGCTTCATTAGGATGCACAAGAGCTTCAGTGGAACATAACAGTATCAGCTTCTTTACAAGCCAAAAAACATCTTTGCCCTCATAAATGTTCTGCAAAAAAGAGGTTTTAGGTCTGTGTTTGGAGACTCATACTAATGCCCTTATGTGATTCTCAATTGCTCTATGTAGCTAAATGTTACACGAGCAGAGATAGATGCCCTCAGGGTTGGGTAACTGGGCATGACATGAGACAAGGGCTGTTTTTAACCCAATTAAGAGTGAGAAATCAGGGATAGGAAGCTGATAAAAGCAAACCATGTGAGAAAACATTTTTTATAGCAATTTAGCCATAGGGAATTCATTTACAAGTCTATATTTTTTGCACCATTTCAAAGCCTGGATAAAATTGAAAGAAATTGGAAGGAAACCTAGTCCAGGGCGATAAACATACAATTAAACATGGTTAGTTTTTAGAAGGATATAATAGTAGTTAAACTGTTTTGTTTCATTAAATGTATGCCAAGAAATATGTTATAGATACATACTATACAAAGTTATTATTTTGTCTGCTAATTCAAAGTCGAAACTGTGATGACAAACACTGTTATGTGATATACAGGAAGAGAAAGAGACAAATGGAAGCACATAACCAAACTATGCAATACAATCTCTGCTAATCAATGCTGCAAATTTGACTGGACAGTTTGTATTTTTAGCTTTTCCTTCTGGAGTCCCATTCACGTTGTTATATTCCGTAGTGGGTGCTTCTGCTTGATGTGAAATCTTGCCTTCAGGTGTGACTCAGAGGCATGCATGACGAGTGCTAAAGCTAACCACAGCAGTCAGGTTGTCATGGTCAGAGCAGTTTTGGGTAAAAGGACAGGCACCGACATATTCAGTAACAGAGGCTTTGGTTTGCTTTGTCATCTTAGGCCTCTCTTCTCAGGGTCATTCCCAGTGCGCTTCAATGCTAATGTTATCTGCTTGTGTAGTTCCCATTATGTCCTATTTTTAGATTAGATGCATTTGGTATGCAGTTTAACATAATTCTCCTGCACTCACGGTTCTCAATTTGTAAATCAGGAGTTAGGAGCACTTGAGTGGATTCTGGCTCAACAGACTTGAACTCTACTTGAAAATGATGCGCATAAGTCCTGGTCACATCTACAGCCTGTCTGTCCATGGGAGTGGATCTCTCCTTCACTATGGTTGTTCTCTTTTTCCCACTGAGATTTTCATAGCAGTGTTTAAGGACAAAGGATGCCCAAGGACAGGTATCAATTTTCTTGTTTCCTGTGAATGTTGTGAATGTCAGTCATTTTGTCTTTTATGTTTTATTGATTGATTTTCTAACTGTTTATGCTGCAACATTTTTGTGAAGGTAACTACGGCTGAGACAGACTGGGTAAACAGGCTAAAACAGTTAAAATATATATATTGCACATTATTTTAACCACCTCAGATATTTTCCAAGGTTTTGTGTTTCACACCACCAAAAACAAGATGGTTTTTTGCTTATCTAGACAGGTGTCATGGCAGGTGTCATGTACAGTTATTTCAGGTCACTCACAGCCATCACTGAGAGAGAATTGTGTCAGGAGGAGCACCTAGGGTAAAGCATACAAAATCAATATGCAAATGACTAGAAGGCAGATGTTTGCAGAATAGGGGGAAGCCTAAAGGAAAGAAATCACATACATTCTATACATATCCTAAACTGGGCAACAACAATAATAGTTCAGTGAATCAAAAAAGGACATTGAATAATGAGTAAGTGTAATTAGAATTTTCTAAAGCATGAGACGCAATAAAAATATATGAGTTTTGGATGCTGAATTTGGCCCGGCATCAGTCAGACCCACTATTTCAAATGAATGTCATTGTCCTAAAGAGAGGACTGGACCTCTGAGGAAAAGCCAGTGCCAAGAAGTGAGGGTATGTGTGGCTGTCGGGTCCTGTCCTCGCCTGCCCCTCTGTCTCACCATCACTTCTCAGCACTGGAAAACAAGAGCTCGTTCCTGGCTCCCCTTCTCTCCTCTCAGAGCCAATGGATTCAATGGCTTAAACAGAGGGCTGGCTGGTGCACATGTAACCACAAGTAAATAAGGATGGGAGTAATTGAAAATCATGCTGGAGCAAGGCTTATGGGGGCGCAGTGTAAAAACAGTTTTCTCTGTGTGTGATTACAGTCTGCGCCACACTGTCAAACCTTGAACAAGATTTATGTGATATAGAAGACTAATATATACCACTATTTTTTCAGATTTTGCCTTTCTGGCTCACCACAGTAAACATTTTTTCTCCAACTTTGTGTAGTGGATTTGGTGTATTGATTTAGAATGGGTTTTGTACCAGATGTCCTTCCACATGGCATCCAACACTTTCTTTTTAACCCAGCATGGGATAAGCGCGATGAGTACTGGAATTGGACAAAAGAAGAAAACATCTGCCACTTAACAATCAGTCATGTGAATATTGATTTGGAACATATTTCAGGTCGGATGCCCTACATTTCTGCAATTGGCAAGCTCTTTCTGGTGGTACACAAGGTCCTACAGTTGTAATTATTGCTTAAGTTTGCCCACATTTTTTTTTTTTTCTCATTAGGGTAAGTTCATAGTTAGAACTACCGTGGCAATAGTGTGGTCCAAACTGAGACTTGGTTAAGGCCCTAATTTAGACTTTGAATAGCCCTGTTATAGACTTTTAGATCTGATAGTATTAGGAAAGCCATATCTTATCTTACATGGTATTTTATGTAAAAGGTTTGAGAGCCACTGTCCTATATAACACAGCCCTATATACCATATATAGATTTTCTCATGTCATCCATCCTTAAATATAATCTTTAGAGGGTCAGTACAGTATTATAAAAATAATATGACAAAGGAAAGCCATATAATACATTGTTACTATGACGCTAAGGGTGTCTGAGAGTATAAGAGACTGAGAGCTGCCCTACAGCTGCTTGCCTTGTCCCCTTTATGGCTCTTTTGTGACTATAGCTATTTTTATATTCCTTTGGTTTGCAAGCACTTCAAGAGACCCCGTTCAGCACCAGGACGGGGCCAGTCAACAAAGCACGCGCTTGATCAGGTTAGTAAAAATAGAAAATAAATAATATGGGATTAGGGGAAAAAAGTCTATAGTATCATTAAGGAGCAAAATGTGAAGGCCTATAAGACGGCAGATAATAATTGTTGACTGTAGACCACAGTTTGAAGGGTACAGACAGTGGGGTGGGTGGAGAGACTGCTACAACGACAGAATGACAATGAGACAAGAGGAAGACACAATATAATATCAAAAAGATTTCATGCTAGTGCTAATTTGTGAGGTGAATGAAAGAAGCTTTGGTAGATTGGCAAACGCTTGACGTGCCAAAAGATGTGAGCAAAATGGTGAATTTTGTTGAGCAAAAATAGCACATAATACTTTTGCATCATCACCAGCAATTAAACTATTGTCCCCTTTAAAAAAACACAGGTATTTAAGGTTGGTTATGTTCTGCAGTTATACCTCCAGCAACATACTACTGAATATATATGATAATCTTTACTGAAAGAACTCATTGCACACTTGCTGTTCAGTATTGCTCATACAGTTTGTAAGAAGGACACTCCATAGTAAAAGTATTGAGTTTTTGTTAACTATAAGGATGTTGTCACTATTTAAATGATTATCCAATAAAAAAAATAATAATTTTTGGTAGTAGGAAGTGTTAAATGGACATCTGTCAACATTTTTTTTTAATATAGAAACAATAAAATACAATAAAATCAAACACAGGATAAAGTAATTATAATATGGACTTCTCTGCCATAGTCAAAATAGAGAACTCATAAAAATAGTGTTCAAAATCTAAAAATAATAACTGGTCTTGTTAATAAAAGTAGGCTGAAACCAGCTGAGTTCCCTTCATCTCCGCACTCAGTTTGGATCCTTTGACTCACGCTTGTTTGCAAAGTGGTGCCTCTCCCATTTTACGTAAGGCACGCTCATTATTGATAAGGGCGACATGACATGCAGCAGCAGCAGCTACAATATGAGTGCTGTGGTACACTAGCACAGCACAAATCTTTCATTTTAAACAGATGATCAATGGAGAGAAATATGGAGACAGCTTGAGTATTACTATAAATATCTCAAAACAATAGTGTGTCTGGTAGAGTCCCTCTAAATGACTGACCTATAAAACAAAAAACGTTATTGTAAGTGTATTCCCTCCTTAGATGTCTATTTCCAACACTTATGAAGAGGGATTAGGTAGAGACACCTTAGTCTAGGATCAAGCGCCCACACAAATGACTTCCTGCCTTTAAATCCTTTTAAGAAGCCCAGATTAGGGGGGGGGGCAAACAAACAAGTGAATGTTATAACATAGCCTCAATAATTGATGGACATTTTTCATGCTTATTACACCTCTTTGGTCAAATGTTTTATTTTTGTCCCACTTCTAAGACTCTAAAGGGGTGGTCAGGTATGTAGTAGTAGTAGTAGTAGTAGTAGTAGTAGTAGTAGTAGTAGTACAAGGAACAACAGTGTAGTAAAGATGTTCGGATGTCAAGATTATTCGGTTAATCAACTGTCATGATTAGTCAGGTCACAATATATTTGTAAAAAAGCAATAATAGTAATAATTATTAATTATTAAAAATTGTATTCAATCTATGTGTAAACCTACTCTACTTGAATGTTTATATTACCTTTTCATACAGAAAGTTTGATTTCCAGAAGCTGGTGGCATAAGGTATGGAAGTGTTATTGACAGTGTGAATGAATGTAAATTAAGGTTTGATTTTGGTAATTGTGAAACATTATAAAATTATGTTTTATACAATATAACAGTAACATTTTATATCGTGACATCCCTAGTTCTTTACTTTATGGTATAACTAATCTTTATTTCAGTACATCCACCTCTGCTTAACCCAAAGCTGAATTGCCACAACCAACAAATGACACACATGATGTAGGCAGATCTTGAACACCACTGTAGCTTCATGGCTTCCTAGTCCACGACAACCCCCCACACAGTGTGACCCATTCACATGCGTCAGCAAGTGAACCCTCGCTGACAGTCGACATCATGACAGCCACAGAGGCGCAGTATGGAGGGGGCATATGACTCAACCAAGGTGTTGTGTGTGAGTATCTTCTGAAGCAATTTAAACGACCTGATATATTTTAACCACGTGGAGTAAATCTACAAATTACATATATGCTTGTTACTAAGGTCAGATTTTAAGTTGTGGTTGTGATGAAAAGACAAATCTTTATCCAATTACAGCATCAGTGCTAAGAATGGCCATCTGTACTACATAATTAAATTTTCTTCCATGCTTGGTCTAATCTAAGTGATTGCAGTTCAGTTCCTCATTATTCAGTAATACTCTAATTTAGAGACGAAGAATGTAAAAACATTAAAGAATACAGAGTCACCATTTGTCCATTCTCAAATAAAAATAAAAATGGCTGCTCAATTGTAGAGAAATTATAATGTTTCTTGAGCATAGCGTTTCAAAACTGCTGTACAGGCAATCTGACAGGCTTGAAGATAAATTTAAAGATGCGAATATACAAAATTGGTTCCGATTTTGCTCTGTACTAGAGATATAGATAGAGATCGTTTGTTCAGATCAGTATTGCCTGAGAAAGGGAAGCTACACTTCTGTAAATTCCATCTAACATTAAATATTTTCCATGACCGTGACAATACAATCTTGATTCTTGAATGTAAAAATCCGTATGATACTACTACTCATACTAATCGTAAATCAATAAAGCCAGTCTAATCAAATAAGAGCAAAGGTGTAAAACCATAAAATAGAAATAAATGACTAAAATACATTTAAATTAATTAATTAAATGTTACTTATGTGCAAAGTTTATATTACGTTTGGGTCTTAGCTTAGCTCCACCTGTGTAGTGAGAGGAGACAGAAATACCTTAAGGATTACTAATGACAGACCGGAACACGTGATTGCAGGATGCAGATTGACAAACGCACGTGAGGGATAGCCAGGACCACTCTCTCTAACCTATGTCCTTAGGGGATTCCATCATTCATGCCTAGTAGTTTTCAATGGGATGGTACGGTAACCTACAATGTCTGGGATATAGGATCTTCAGTGGGTGTACAATATGTGTGCATCTTTATCATGCCTGCTGAGAAACCACTCATGCACAAGCACTTTTTGGCCCCTTTCCTCACAGTGTACTAATGCCACATACACATAGCACCATCTGTTATGTTTTCAAAGTGGGCATGCAGATCAGACAAAACATAAAAGGTACACCAGGAAGACCAGACATCTAAAAAGCAGGTTAAATGTAGACAGGAGAGGGCTGACCTGATATAGAAAATTTCTAAATCTAAAGTACAAACTTAGGAAAATGTGTCTAAAAAGGGAAATCCACATGTGAAATTGCGGCTAAATGAATGCAATAACACGACTAAACCAGTATTAAGCTTTGCCAAAATGTCAGCCTATATCAAACTGGATTAGCAATAAGCCATTACAAAAACAGAGTTTAATTAGAACAAAATTAGCCTAAAACAAAGGTAATAGTCAAACCTTCCAAAAAGGCTCAAATAAAAACAAATAGAAATGTGATAAAGAACTCTTAAAACGAATGGTGTCTTGTAGCTAACACACCATAACATAAGTTTCAATATCTTGCCTCTAGAAAACACAACACTAAACCAAAGTGCGGTCACACAAAATTTAACTCTGATAAAGAAGAGTAGTAAGACAGAATTAAAGCAGGATCTAAAAAAAAAAAAGTTCAAAGTGAAATTTTACAGCATACCACCAGAAGAAGCCAGTGAAGTGGCTTTTAAGAGTATAATTAACTTTAACAACCCCACACATCTTAGTTAAGTCAATTCTAGAACTAATATAAGTCTCTCACATGATAAAGTATTGATTATAATAGCCAAAATAATGCTTAATAAAGTTAAATAATATGCCACAGAAATAGCTGCTTCCCTCCTTTGATTATTGAAAAGATGGGAAAAACACTGAGTAGACAAGTCTCCCAGTGCTATCTTTCCAGTGACCTATTTCAACTACACATTGCAGTGGATGTCTATGTTCTATTTATATATGATGGAATGCATAAATTACTGTTGTAGCAGAGTGTTGTTGCGTGAAAAGCTGTGGAAATCTTACCTCTCCTAAGTGTGGCGTGGGGTTGAATCCACATAAGTTGCACACCGTCTTCTTACACTCGGTGCAGAGGCTGTAGTTGGGCGTGTCAGACGATCCCACATTAAGTTCTATGTTGCAAAGAGGACAGCTTTGTTTTGGTGTTTTCGAAGCAGGTTTCTCCTCCTTATCCACAGACATGGACTTGGTTGGCTTGGTGAATTTAGCGGGAGGAGTATCTGGAGCAGAGTCAGTGTCAGGGGGGGATCCTGGGGGGGGGAAGGGGGGGTCAGGGGGGGGACCGGGCCCAGAAACGGGCGG